>QBDW01005598.1:0-101972 GCA_003261595.1 Maconellicoccus hirsutus | reverse complement strand
AAAACACCAAAGGCTATAGTAAGGAATTTTTTGCGATTTTGGCCATTTTCAAAAATTTCGAGATTAGTGTGGTTTTCGACTAATTCGAGGTCGCCGATCACGAATCCGCGGTCGTTTTCGCACTCACGAGCTCGCTTCGCCCTGAAACGGTCGGTATCTCGGCGAATAACGGCGGAAGCGCGTAGCCGACCCCGGATTCGTGATCAGCGACCCAAAATTAGTCGAAAATCATCATTTTCGGTCAATACTTGACTTTGCGCATGTCTTTGCATGCACATGAAGCACGTGAAGCTTTGTGTATGAACTTACATGAAGCCTTGGCCATGATGCATGTTGCACATGAACTTACATGAAACTTTTTACATGAAACGGTGAACATGAAACACGATCACCCGAGACTGAACTTTGCACATGAAACGTGAAGCACTTGAAACACGCACATGAAACATTGAACGTGATGTACATTTTGAACATGATGCACTGGAACTTTGCACATGAATTTTTGAACATGAAGAATTGCACATGATGCACGTGCACATGGAACTTTGAACATGAAGCATCGCACATGAAGCACGCACATGGAACTTACGTGAAGCTTCGCACATGAAGCACTTGAAACTGAACTTTGCACATGAAACTTGAGCATGATGCACATTTTGAACATGAAGCACTTGAAGCACGCACATGAAACATCGAACATGATGCACATTTTGAACATGAAGCGCTGGCACTTTGCACATGAAACTTTGAACATGAAGCATCACGCATGGAGCACCTGAAACTGAACGTTGCACTGACATTGAACATGATGCACATGTTTAACATGAAGCACTGGCACTTTGCACATGAAACTTTGAACATGAAGCATTGCACATGAAGCACGTGCACATGAAACTTTGAACATGAAGCATCGCACATGAAGCACATACACAGAACTTACATGAAGCTTCGCACATGAAACACTTCAAACTGAACTTTGCACTTGAAACTTTGAACATGAAGCACATGCACATGAAACATTAGAACATGAAGCACATGCTGAACTTTGCACTTGAAACTTTGAACATGAAGCACATGCACATGAAACATTAGAACATGAAGCACATGCTGAACTTTGCACTTGAAACTTTGAACATGAAGCACATGCACATGAAACATTAGAACATGAAGCACATGCTGAACTTTGCACTTGAAACTTTGAACATGAAGCACATGCACATGAAACATTAGAACATGAAGCACATGCTGAACTTTGCACTTGAAACTTTGAACATGAAGCACATGCACATGAAACATTAGAACATGAAGCACATGCTGAACTTTGCACTTGAAACTTTGAACATGAAGCACATGCACATGAAACATTAGAACATGAAGCACATGCACATGAAACATTAAACATGATGCACATTTTGAACATGAAGCACTTGAACATTGGACATGATGCACACTTTGAACATGAAGCACTTGAAGCACGCACATGAAACATTGAACATGATGCACATTTTGAACATGAAGCACTGGCAGTTGAAGCTTAATTTTGCACATATTCTCACATGCACATGAAGCACATGAAACTGCACACAAAGCTGCAACTGGCACTTGAAGCTTAATTTTGCAAATGTACTCCACATGCACATGAAGCACATGAAACTGCACACTAAGCTGCACGTGAAACTTTTTACGTGAAGCAGCACATGGATTTGTCCTGTGCATGCTCATGATTTTTTACACGTGAGCTTTGCACATGAACTTTACACACACACATGAATGTAAGCTTTACACATTTTCTTCACATGTACGTTGCACAAACACTGCTTGTCATACTAACTAATCTTCCAATAAATCAAATTTCATCTCAGCCTTGTTTGTGAGACTTCTGTTTCTTGATCGTCAGGAGCTGACTGCTGATCCTCACAAAAAAAGAAAAGAATAGGCCAGTATGAAAATTTTGTTAAATAAATAGTGCGTCCTAATGTGTGTATAAACTATTAGGCGCATGGCGCTCTCAATGTAAGTGAATAAATCCTGGAAATTGTGCTCCCTTCAAATATCCACAGCCTAGCATAACATTAATGAACAATAAATGTGTAGATACGTTAGAAACAACAGCTTTGTGAAAAAAATCTATGTTCAAAAAATAAATGCAATAGAATAAAAATATTCGCATCAAAAAATACCAACACTAACATCACTTTATAAAAAAATTCGGTATAAAAATGAAAATTACTCACCATCATTGATTGTTGTTTGCTCCTATATCAACTCTAAAACCTAAGAGTCACCAATACTTCAGAATTATGGTACCCAGCAGAGGCTATTGGCAATACTTGGTTAATTCAATGCTTCAGAGAAATCTAACCACAGAAAAACCACTAAAAAAACGAAATAAGCTAAATTGTAAAAAGAAAAACCTACAAAAGGAAACTGTAATACTCGTAAAAAGAATTCCAAAGCATCAACATGTCACAAACATCAGCAACTAAAATTTGGAGAGGTAATATAATCTTCCATCTCGGGAAAAATTGAAATTGCGAATAAAAACAATTCAAAAATTGCAAAAATCAAGAGAAACTGGAAAGAAATTCATCACATGCAAATAAAAAATAATCACCCTGAGTTTTAAACAAATTCAAGAACAAATATTCCACAAACATTGGTAGACTCTGTTTGCTGTTGATGCAATTGCAAATCAAACCTAAAATAACACGGATGTGTTTCATTGAGAAAAAGTGAAATTTCCCCGTAATTCAACATTTAACCCTTCACAGTCAACAAACAAAGAGATTTGGAGCTCGGGTTTAGATCTTGAAATTACAGTTTCAGGACTTGGGTTTTCCACCGAGGCATAGTTCATCAGGTGTTTTTGGATTTTAAAGCCTGTACCTGGGCCCAGGCTGAACCCCCAAGGGCGTTGCCTGCAGAATTTGATCGTGGAAAGCAACGCAGTCTTTTGATACAATCATCATACATAGACTTTTTCAAGTATATTTGCCAAGGTTTCAATTTATGTTACAAAACAAGAAAAAAACATTAAAAGAAAATGCAGATTAATGGATTACTATCGCTAATTTGCTATATCCAATTTTTCAAATTAGTGGGGGAACGTGCTTCTCCTCTAACACAGACAAAGTTTATCCCTGACAGTGGCACTAACCAGGCTGCTGAGTTAGTCTTTTTGCGTTGAGAGTATACCCACTCTTACTGCAAAGTTTTTACTTGACGACCATGTAGTGCTCATTTGTGATAACATATCCCATGTTCAAGTAGGAATAAATATTGTACTAGGAAACATACATGGTCACTAAACAGAAACAGTGTGGTTGGAGTAGGTATACTCTCAACGTGAAAACACTATACTTTCTGTTATTTTATTGAATGAAATTTCAAAATTAAAAAAATTAAAAATGACTAATAACTAACATAGCAACACAAATTCATCAAGTCTTACATTATACTATGAGATAGGTATAAAAGAACAAAAAATTGAATTAAAATTAGATGAACTTAAAAAAATATTATAAACCTTATTATACAATTTGTTGGCTAACTAACAAATATATCCTTTAACAAATGACTATGCGTTGAGAACAGCCTATCCCACATTTCAGAACTAAATATTTTTGCTGAATTTTGGATTTGAGATCTAATAAATTCAATCGCTCGAGCTTTTATATCATCAGCACGATACATATCAGCAAGAAGCAAGATCTCCATACAGTTATCTCTAGATAAGCTTTCGCATAGAATTTGTCCACACATAACTTTCAAACCTCTCAAATCGTATTTATCAGCCACGGGAATTAGTTCATAAGCATATTTCTCCAAATTAGGCAACTTACTGGTATATACATATCGTAACATTTCTTCAAAAACCTCTGGTTCGATATCCGTAATATCAATTCTATTATGTTGAGCTTCTGACATTTGGGTTGTAAACATCGCCTCAAAAACTGAACTACGGGCAACCAATATGTTCTTATGAGCTTTGAAGGGTGTGCCTTTAACAAATATCGTGACGTCGTAAAAAATTCCCCGATCAAATAATGTTTCCAGATCTGCAGTGAGTCGCGACTCTGGAATTTCTTGATGAGCGGAATCGAATGTGGTAACATTGACGATATCACTCTTGGTAACATAAGTAAAGTTGCAAACGATCGTCACTTCATCTTGTGGAAAAAGTTCGGCTTTCCAGGTAGAGAGTTGGTCTGTGCTGACAAATGGAGCAGTAACACTCATGACATCTTTATACAGTGCTACGCGAATATCTTTATGAAACATTTTTTCATCATTTGTTCCAACCATATAAACGTTCAAGTCGCCATGTATAGGAATAAGATCATCAATTCCTTGTAGGCAGGCAGGATGCAAACTAACAGTGATACAATTCTTGATCATTCCATGCATTGCTGCTGGCAACTGATGAAGCCTGGGTAGCTGAAGACGTAAAAGCCATTTTAAGGCATCAGGAGAAGCAGGAACAGAGAACGGGCATGACTCCACCGTTATTTCTCTTTGCATTAAAAAGGACTCGAAGTTGCTAATTGTCCATCTCAAACCACATCTTCTTAAATTTGTCTTTGTATGACAAACAGCTGTGATATGATCATCTGTCATGATAGTACTATTCAGAAGGCTAAGGATTACGATCTTCAGTTAAGAACTACCGTGACAAACTCCTGAAAAATATCACGTTTACTTCCCAAATGAATAACAAAATTTCATAAGAACATAAGTTGAGTTGAATCAACGAGTCAACGCCATTCACAAAATGAATAAGATAATATAATACTTACAATACTATCTCGGAGTCTATAGCAAATTCAAATTCAACATCAACAATAATTCAAATTCAAAAATAATTACACCATCAAACAATCGAACCATTAACAAATTAAAAAACAATTTTTTTGCTATGAAGCAATCAAACCACTAACAGACGTCAAACTAAAATGAAATAACAAAGTGAAGTATGGCCAATTGGCTAAACAATCATGTAATGCGGAGTTGACAACGAGAAAAGACAAAAAATGCCAAGTCAATTCACTTGACTTTTAGTTTTACCTTTTCTCACTTGAAGCGGTAATAACATTTTCTCAATTTTTTCTTACTTCTCTTTAACTCTTGATAATTAGGGTGTAGTGTTTTTTCAAAGAGAGAGAGACCAACTAAATTAGAAGTGTTTTCTATTCTTTTCTCTCTCTTTCTCTCAGTATCACATTACTGCTATTCTCAAACCCCAAATTCTATCGACTCATATCACAGTGGCATTGCTACAGTAATAGCTTGACTTTCCACAAGAAAGTCACCTTCATATCTACTTTCTGGTTCCAGTCCCTATGTTCTTAAAATTACTCATTCGCCTCCACACACATTCATGCTCTGATCTAATTAGTATGCATTACATTAACATAATTCTCCCGAACACGGAGTCCGGCAATCCGAATTCCCAACAGGAATACCACCTTCTTAAATC
Source organism: Maconellicoccus hirsutus (assembly GCA_003261595.1). Lineage (NCBI taxonomy): Eukaryota > Metazoa > Arthropoda > Insecta > Hemiptera > Pseudococcidae > Maconellicoccus > Maconellicoccus hirsutus. Next base: position 96,496 of record QBDW01005598.1, on the reverse strand, counting down.
TCAAATCAATCAAACCCCGAACAAAATGAATTGCAAAGAGTGATTTCTCATTATTTTATTGTTCGCATAGTTTTCCATGTAATTTATATCAATTCCAGATGTTCAGGGAACTTATCATTTGGGGAAATAGACATCCAGAGAAGTGTCTGGGAATCCCTACAAATGTGGGGAAACAATTACGATAAAGAGAGATGGGATTTTGCATCCTCCAACTTCTAGAAACTTGAAAAATTTCATATGTATATTTCAGCAAAGAATACACAAATTATAAACATAAAATATCGAAATGAAGAGAAAATAAGGGTAATTTACAAACAATTTCTAGTTTGAAGAAAAAAAAGGTTAAAATCTACTATCAATTCACAAATGCGTCCACATCGCGAATACTTCATAAAAATAAACCAAATTTACAAAGTAAAAAAAGAAACTAAAACTAAAAAACAACTTCGTGTAATCACTTTCATTACATATCGCCTCCGGGAGAATATTGCGGACTCGAAGGAGAGTACTGCGGCGACGACGGCGAATATTGCGGACTCGATGGAGAGTACTGCGGCGACGACGGCGAATATTGCGGACTCGACGGCGAGTACTGTGAACTGCTGGTAGGACTGTATTGCGGACTGGTTGGCGAATACTGCGGAGAGTATGTCGGCGACGTAGATGGGAAATTAGGACTAGCTGGCGAGTACTGCGGCGACGACGGGTAATTCAAACTCGGAGATGTTGGCGAGTACGACGGCGACGTCGGCGAGTATTTCGGCGACGAAGGCGAATATGACGGACTGGCTGGCGAGTACTGCGGCGACGATGGCGAGTAAGACGGGCTTGTCGGAGAGTACGACGGACTGGCTGGCGAATATTGCGGCGACGATGGCGAATACGAAGGACTGGTTGGTGAATAAGACGGACTGGCTGGTGTGTACGATGGAGATGTCGGCGAATACGTCGGACTGGTTGGTGAATACGATGGCGACGTCGGCGAATATGTAGGACTGGTTGGTGAATACGACGGCGACGTCGGCGAGTAAGATGGACTTGTTGGTGAATACGACGGACTAGCAGGTGTATACGACGGAGACGTCGGAGAGTACGAAGGCGACGTTGGTGAATACATCGGCGATGTAGGTGAATATGAAGGAGACGCTGGAGAGAATGACGGCGACGTAGGAGAATAAGACGGTGAAGTGGGTGAATACGAAGGCGAAGTTGGACTGTATGATGGAGAAGTAGGTGAATACGACGGTGACGTCGGACTGTATGATAACGATGTCGGCGAATAGGACGGCGAAGTTGGACTGTACGAAGGAGAAGTGGGCGAATACGATGGTGACGTCGGACTATACGATGGAGACGTCGGCGAATACTTCGGCGACGTCGGCGAATATCCAGGTGAACCAGAGGCCGAGTATCCGTGCGATGGCGAATACTGCGGCGATGTCGGTGAATATGTCGGCGACGTTGGTGAGTAGTTGGTTGGAGAGGCTGGTAAATACGCGGGACTCGACGGCGAGTATCCAGGCGAGAATCCTTGCATCGGACTAGCCGCATATAAACCGGGTGAACTTGGACTACCGGGATTTGGACTCCAAGCGCTGTAGCCTGGCGACATTCCACCACCCTCTGATGAACATGCCGGAGAAAAGCTTGGGCCGCCTGGGGTCATAGCACCTATGTGAAAAAACGGTGGTATTAGAGAGATATAGGCATGGCACCCATTCAGGATGAAGTTCTATTCAACAAAGATATGGAAATCTGTCCCATCACTTGACACTCGCATGAATTCAACGGTACTTACTCGGTGACCACGAAGCCATAGCATATCCAGGACTGCCCGCTGCCCAAGGAGTACCTTGTACACTGGCTGACGGAGAGGCATCGCCCAAGAACAAAGCACCATCTGAATCCACTGGTCCAATAGGTATCTCCAAAGCATCTTTACACTTCTCCGCATCCAATAGCAAATCAAAACAACCTACGCAGATTCACCAGTTGAATATTTATCACGATTTCATCACTATACTGAAACTATTTCAACAACTTACCAGTTCCCATACGTGGCAACTGACCCATGATGATATTTTCAGATACACCTCTCATGGGATCGACTTCAGCATGCGATGCGGCATCCATCAACACATCAACTGTTTCTTCAAAAGAACATCTACGCAAAAAGGACAATTAATACTACCTCATCACAAACACTTCGGACTCATTTGAAAGCAGATAACTCACCTCATCAGGGCTCCGGTATCTTGTCTGTTGATACCATGACGTGTGATAGCCATCAAGTGCCCTTTGGCTGTCATGACATCGCATAGCAAGGCCAAATGACGATAATTTACGTACAGACCATAAAACTGCAGCACAACGTTCATTTCTTTCTCAACCGATTTACGAACAGCTTCTATACCCAAAACCTAGTTGAAACAAAGGGAATCAGTTAAGTACTTAATACAGGAACGACACACAAGGGAAACCAGTAACAGAAAGCAGTCTAACGAGGGAAGTTTGCACTCTGCTGCATTACCTAGTGGCTAATCAACCTTTGCTTGATAGCAAAGGATTACTTGACCCAAAATAACATCTCACTTACCGAAAATATTTCGCAAATATCATTCGAAAACGTTCGAACCGGATCCACATCCCGTTCGCTCAACACTTTCATCAGACTGGTACCATCGGTTTCCAATAACCAATCAGCTATGGCTTTAAATTCGCCACTTTCCGTTATAATGATCCTCTTCTTGGCATCAGTTTGAGGTAAATGCATGTACACCTTACTAATTGCTTCAATACCCTGAAACACAAAACAAATACTATATAAATTCGCATCCTGCGGTCAGAAGGTCTGAACACCTTCGCAACGAGGTCAACTATACACACCTGCAGAGTCATGTCAGACAACATATTTGCTTCGATACATCTCAAAAACATATCATCTTCCATCTTGTCTAGATTTTCTTCACCATCGTGTAGCTTGCTATCTTCGCTGTTCATGATACGAATACGTAGGATTAATTTCTCCGCGTTATCGTCGTTGAATATACAATTCAAATCTTCACCGAAACCGGCATTGATTTTTTCAGAGATCGCTTCCATGGTTAGTTTTTTGTCTGTAAATGTACAAAAACCAGTTAGCCATCTACACCAATCATATCACATGAGAAAAACTACTTCAGTATCTAGGCTAAGAAGACCTCAAATTGAACCATTCTACTATTCAGTCCAAATAACAGAAACCAGAAGGAATCTTTGAAAATGAGAAAGAAGCAGATGAAACATGCTCCTTACCTGTCATCCGTTTACGATCCAACTCGATACGCAGCAACCAAGGAGATATTCTGGTCGGATCGAAATCCGGCATTTCATAATACACATTAACGAATTCTTGATCTTCCTTGATAACTGTATTCTCTGGATCCGGATCATAGTAAATGGCCGTATTCGCAGTCACCTAAAATGACGAACCAACTCATTAGAACAAAAAAAAACAAAAACAAATCACCCTCTAGCAACTCGTTCACTTACCTTTCTCAACGTGGTATGTTCCAATCGACACAACACATTTTTGGCTTTTTCAGCATCCCTGGCAGCAGCTCCCGTCAAGAATACCGTCAAGGAAGGAGCTTTTGGCTTCTTACTGATGTTGATGATTTCCTACACAAAGGAAAAGCAGATACCACCAAGAGCATGAACAACGCTCTCTTTCACCATGCTGTTCTATGACCGTTCCCAACTCACTTTTAATCTCGGCACACCCAAGGTTACGTTTTTGGACGACACTCCGGCAAAATGGAAAGTATTCAATGTCATCTGGGTGGCTGGTTCACCTAAACTTTGAGCAGCCAAAGCACCCACCATTTCTCCAGGCTGGACCTATAATAAAACATAAATTTTAAACATGCCTTAGACGTGTTTCCACAACAGCTAACTTCATACTAACTTGAGCTTGATGGAATCTATGTTCAATTTCACCAATAAGCCACTCGAATGCTTCGGAAGACAGACGGTACTTCTCTGAGACTAGTTTTGTGCACAGGGTCGATCTGATTAACCCTTGGAATAACAACGTAGCATTGGTATTCGCTTGCTTGCTAAGAGCATCTTCTCCAGCCACAATGACACATTTATCAAGCAGCTCTTTCACTCCTGTAAAAAACAACATAACGTCATATGAGCATCCTGGAGTAGCCTGTCACATCATCCACACCACAACTCACCTTGAATAACCTTCAACGGGTTCAAATCAGTAGGTACGCGTTTATTGATATGAAAGATCTTCTGCGCATTCCATATCATACGTTTTAGATTACACGGCAATACGACTTTATTTTCACCGGATGGAAAGATCTCGCGTAAATTCTCACGGTCAATGTTCAACTGCGACCATTCCTTCTCCAATTCAGCGATTACTTCGCCACTTCCCATCAATTCGCGGACCACATCTTCGTTGAAAACTCTACGTAAATGTCTTTCGTTGGACGGATCGAATCTATACTTCTCCTCGAATTTCTTATGGGATAACTGAATGGTATTTATGGCCTGGAACTCCACCATCTCACCGCATAGGCCATCTTCTCCATAACGCAACTGAATCAGTTGACCGACTGAATTACGGACTGTTCCATCATAGTGAACCATGACAGACTCCATAGCTTTGATTAGACGACGTTGGATGTACCCGGTCTCGGCGGTTTTAACGGCCGTATCAATAAGACCTTCACGACCACCCATAGCGTGGAAGAAAAACTCCGAAGGTGTGAGCCCGGCTAAATACGAGTTTTCGACGAATCCTCTAGATTCCGGACCATAATCATCTTTGATAAAATGCGGTAACGTTCTTTTACGGAACCCGAATGGGATACGTTTACCTTCAACGTTTTGTTGACCTACGCAAGCGATGACCTACGACAAAAAAGGGAAGCGTTGTACATAAGGAAAGATGCAGACAAATAAGTGAACAGGTACAGTAAAAAAACAGACAATAGACTACATTTGAGAAGAATTAGGACTAAAAATTATCCTTGAGATTAGTCCTAAAAGTGGCACCGGAAAATGGTTTTTAGGTGATTTTTCTTGCCTAATGCTGGGTTGTTCATGAGCAATCTGTTCTTAAAGAACTGATATTAAAATTGAACAGTTCAATGAATCTGTCCCATTCAAAAAATATCTGCTCCACTTTCATTTCCTAGTTCTTTTATATCTGTGATGAAAGGTTCAAACGAAGAGCAAATCACAAAGGAACGATCCATACACTTGTTGGTCCTATAGAGCCATATTTCACAATTTTTATTTCCCTGGGCAGTTACAGGGATTTTGGTGCTTTCTCCAGCAAAAATTGATTATGCAACCCCTTATCCCATCTTTATATGTTTGAGCAGTACAATATGTGACAAGAACAATACACTAAACGCAGCGCATGCTCAGTACAGCATAATAGTAATACAGTAAAACCTCCATGCAGCGGACACCGATGGGACCAAGCAGATTGTCCGCTATAGGGGAGTGTCTACCTAGTAGGAGTGTCCGTTGTAAAGAATTTTGGAAAAATGCCTTATTCATGTATTTTAAAACGAAAAAAAAATGCATAAAGACTACGTGGTTGAAAAACAGTCGGAAATTTTCGTTTGCTGCGTTTTTTTCTGAATCGACTGTTTTTCATAATTCATGCAAAGGTTTTCTGCTGCGGCATTATCGTCACTCATCCCTTCGTCATCGGCGCAGGAAGGTAAAAATTTGAGGATAAGTTGTTGATGTTTTTCTGATCTTCATTCTTTTCCTGTTGTTATTACCATTTGTAGTCCATAAAGTTCGAACTTCTTCGGCATTTTTGATTATTTCCAGTACCTGCGTCCTCCCAACACCAAATTTCGTTTTGACCCTTTCCGTGAGCGCTCTACAATTTAACTTTTCCTCGTCATAAATGTCCAAAATTTCAATTTTTTCCACGAGAGACAGAAATTTTCGTCTAATTTCTGTCCGTAGTAGAGAACGTCCGTCATTCAGAGGTTACAATGTATTTTCCCCATAACACTCATCGGGACCAAGAAAACTGTTCCCTGTAGGAGAGTGTCCGCTTACTAGGAGTGTCCGATAATGGAGGTTTTACCATACAACTATTCATTGCTCAAGATGTTCAGCAAACGTGTTTGTTCCAAACATAGTTGTGCTATTACAATGTTACAGTGTACTGCGCTGCATTTATATTTATTGTTCTTGTTCGTATACAATAATTATAAACAGAGCCGGTGAGAGTCGAGCCGGGCTCTAGTGCAACTTTTTTGGCGGGCCCCTTTTTTAAACAGCAAAATTTTCACAACTCATGTTCTCTAAATATAGCAACAAAAAAATTGTATGTACCTGTGCACCATTTTAAAAATGATTTTTTATTTAATGTAAAACTTGTCTTAGAACTTTGAAGTTGGAAAAAATCAACATTGCGTAGAAACTTGTAAAGTAAACTAAACGAAATATAAAATATATCTACTCAATTATGAATATCACTTCGAAAAATTATTTTTTATTTAATAATAAAGTCGAAAAAATTAAGATAGGAAAGTATACTGATGATGTTATTCAAGAACAGAGCCTTTCTGGCCTTTCTTTGACGCAATGTCACTAATTATGTTGTCAAAATCAATCGATTGGGCTACTTTACTTTCAATACACAAAATCTCTAAACCATAAGTCGCTCTTGACATATGTGACTTCTTGGCCTTCGGACCCTAGGAAAAAGCCCGGGTCTGGTGCTAGTACACCTACTGCACCCGCCTCTATTTGCACATTGATCTTGCACTCGACGATATGTACTTTTGTCAGAGTGCGAAATCGAAATAAAGAAATCGTCACTTACCTGCGAAATATTGATGTTCGATCCCTTGGATCCTGCTACTACCATAGCTTTCAAGTTATTATACTCGGTTAACGACTTTTTAGCCGAACCTCCAGTTTTGTCACGAGCATCGTTAAGAATTCTGTTCACCTGAAAGAGCACCCCAGAAGTTTGAATAAAGATCATTCATCTCACATCTCTCTTTTGCTTCTTACCTGGTTTTCAAACGTCTGCCTAAGCGTGTTACCAGGGGTAGGCTCGAGTTCCATATTATGCGCTTTGGCAATCACCTCTATTACATCATCTTTGGCTTTCTTAATAGCTTTCTGGATCTCCTGGTAGGTCTGAGGGTCAGCGATTGTATCACCGATACCGATCGAGTGACCTAGGATGAATTCAAAGATTAATCTCTTTCGTGCGTATTACTCCCAAGCACGCTTCTCTTACAACTCACCTTCGTATAACAACCAGTAATTTACCACAGTTTGGATATTACCGTAAAAAATACCACAATCTTCGTGGCCCAATTCTAGCCAACAAATATGCAGCAAAGATCCGGCCGAAGCACCGAGTGTCTTTTTACACAATATACCCATTATGAGCTCTCCGTGTTCTACGACTACTTTAGTGTCTCCGACAGAGATCCATTTATTGGGTCCGGCGTCTTCTTCTTCCGGATGTGTGGAATGTGTACGGATCATGTTTACGTTACCGGGTATAATCAGTGAGAAAATTTGTTTGCCTGAAATATGAAAAATGTTAACTCGTGGATTTATTTAATTTAAAATACTCGATGTATATGTACTACTCACCAGACCATAATGGTTTCGGTTTTAATATACAAGGAATCGGCATTTTACCATTCCAACTTGGCAAATGCATCAAAATATTCATCATTTGTTCCTACGCAAAGGTGAAAATAAATTCAAGGTTTCCAGTGGAACATCTTGGCTCCTTGGATGACTTACTTTTTCTAGGAACACGTCTCTTTTTGTCATTTTACGCACAGCCGTCAAGGTATCCTGTACAATACCCATAACAGGACGGTTCGCCTGAGGGGTAATGATTTGTCGAGGGGTTATATGGATATTTTCTATTTCAGCTCGAGTCTCCATAGACTGAGGTACATGTAGATTCATTTCATCTCCGTCGAAATCCGCATTATAAGGAGATGTGCAACTGTAAAGCAAGCAAAGTTCATTAAGGAATTAACCTAAAGTAACACGAGAGTATAGCAATTATTGCAAATGAATTAATGAAGCTCTTACCTTAAATTCATACGGAAAGTTGACCAGGGCAGGACTTTGACACGATGCCCCATCATAGACATTTTATGCAACGTCGGTTGACGATTGAATATAACTAAATCACCATCGCGAATATGTCTCTCGACTTTATAACCACATTGCAAATGCAAATCAGATGGTTTTGGGTGAAATCGCAGATCTATTCTTTCGCCGTTATCACGTATTATGTATTTGGCTCCGGGGTAATGGGAATTACCTCGTTTCACCAATTGTAACATGCTGAAAAAACAATACATATTGAAGTCCGCATTTAAAATAAGTATTACTTCTTTACTTACTTATCGATATTAAACGGCGTCACGATTTCGGGAAAGGTCATATTTTGAGCGACTGAACGTGGCACGCCGACTTGATCAATACGTAAATTGGGATCAGGCGTGATTACAGTACGAGCCGAGAAATCGACACGTTTACCCATAAGATTACCACGTATTCTGCCTTCTTTACCTTTGAGACGAGCTTTAATGGATTTCAGCGGTTTACCGGATTTCTGCATAGCTCTGCGAAACATTATAATTATCATATACAGTCCTCAATGATACTCACAATCACATGACACGTACCTAGGTAACCCTGGCATATCGTTGTCCACTAACGTGGCAACGTGGAATTGCAACATTTTGATATTTTCGGCGATCACATGAGCTGCGGCGCCGGATTGCTCATTACGAACGAGTTCGTTGTTGCATTTAATAATATCGGAAAGTTTATGGGTCAAGTCGTCCTGCAAGGGAAAAATACGTTAAAAACTAGCACAGAAATGGCAACTATGATGAGCGTACCTGATTACGAGCCGAGCCGTACATAACAACGGCAGGACGTACTGGTAACGGAGGTACTGGCAATACCGTAACGATCATCCAATCTGGACGCGCATACCTCGGATCCATACCCAAAATGATACATTCTTCGTCTACAATATGTTTGAAAATCTCGTGTACTCGTTCAGCGCTCAACGATATCTTCTTCTCTTGCGAATCTTCGTTGACGTGTTTCCATTCGGCTGTCAATTCTAACCCAGTGCGTCGAAATATCGGTTGGTATCTACCGCAACCGCCATGACCTTGTTTGCGTGGCTGTAAAATTCACAAAATGAATATTCGCGATTTCGATGTGGACGTGTTTTCTAACGGGAGATTACCTGTTGCAGGTTTTGTTCGTCGACATTTTCTCGGTTCAAATCCATTTCGTCGCCTCCTTCGCAAATATTCTTGCCTTTGCATAGATCATAAACGAATGCCAATCTTTTACGAGGCTGTCCTTTGGTTTTCATAACGATTTCCTTTACCTTAGGATGACTCTGTAACATGAAAGTATTACAGAATGAAACGAAATATAACGTCATTGCGCAAAACATACTGAGCGAATACTTACAGGACTAACGAGTAATTTAGAACAATAAAAACAAACGCATCTCAATACTTTGATCGTTTTCGTGATAAATCCGACATGGAATACAGGTTTGGCTAAATCAATATGTCCGAAATGACCAGGGCATTCGGTCATATTACCTAAAATACGCCAAAAATAATTAATTATAATGAAAATATTACAGTGGTATAAAAACGTACCAGCGCATGTTTTACAACGAGATGTTCTATCAACGACACCTTGTCGGGGATCCATCAAACCACCCAACTTAGGCCTTCCGCCTTCCATAACTTCGGCGAATTTGATACCTTCATCGGTGACGGACATACGGCGCTGAAAATTACATAATTCGATATGTTCGTTGAAAAAATGACATCATATGGAAATAACAAGTACATAGACTTGATGTAGCTAATGAAACACGCACCACATATTACGTACGTGGAACGTATTAACATCAATATCTATTACAAATTCCAAAATCGACGGTACTATTAGTAAATAATAATCACGTAATATAAATAACTTACGATTTCATCGGGTGACAGGATACCGAACTGAACCCGTTTCACCGTCCGCAACGGAGCCTTCGAGTCAGCCATGATACACAGATTAGCTGAACCGTTTCAGGCCACGAAGATACGCCGTCGAACGATTCTACTACACATAAACTTCAATAATTCAAAGGCACCGTGATAATAACACAATTAAATCAAATATACACTACATATTTAACGTAAATATACAAAATTTAAACGAAAAATTCGCATAAACACATTTCAACAGACAATGCAACAACTAAACTAAAGAAATCAGGCGGATAGGCTGCGCGTCAGTAGGCCATGAAAAGAGGGGGAAGTGAAGAGAGCAAAAGACTCAGTGTAGCCAACCCGCACAACATGTGATATTTTTATCTGCTAAAACGATATAGATTATGACGTCATTGCTGATAAGAGATTTTTATCGTATTACCGTATTTTCGGTATTTTACTGATTTAACGTGTAGTAATTAATTTTTTCACGTTTAATTCATAAATTTGAGTTATTTGCGGTTTGTTTTTTCTTTTTTGTAATCTTATTATCGTAATGTAATGAAAATTACGTGAAAGTATAGGAGTTTAGAATCCAAATAACTATTTTAATTAACTTTCTTGTAATTTGTAGCAGTTGAAGCGGTTAATAGGTGTTAATTAATCACGTGGCTTATAAAGTGGAGACATTATATCGCCAAATATTGCAATATTGAATAAATATCGCCGATGTTATCATCGCTTGAAGTCGCAATTTTATCCTTTCTTCAATTTCTTCTCGTGATTTAGCAACTCAATAATCGCCACTTCATATGTATGAAGTGTGAACATCATCAAACCAACTAAACTATTCATATTATTCCTTCGAAATTCCAGCTCCAGCAAAAGCGCAACTTCTAACTGAAATTTCAATCACTACTTACCAAAGTGACCCGTATATCGTGCAGTAAACGCATTAAAAACACGATAAAATTGCAAATGCAGGTAAAGCCTCTAGCCTATCATATATAATCTGCTACCATATGAAGTAATTGACGGAAGTTTGAAAAAAAGGTTCACCTCATATTTCCAAGATCTTCAAGATAAAATATTATAATTTCATGAACGTGTACAGGTAACCATGAACTATAAAATTTCAAGATTTCTTATTAACCTGTAACGCTGCTAACCTGATTTTGGATTTCCATAGCAACCGCTCTAGTGAATTTGTAAATATAAACAACTAAATACCGCCAACCATTTGTTTCACATGTATTCATTCATGATGGGTGTTTTTTTATCCAAATTGAAACTCTTGCAGAAAAACAAACCAGCAGCGATACCTCCACCTGTGTCTTATTCGTGGTAATTATACCTATATTTTTTCACATCGCAGCTTTTATTAGGCATAAATTTTTTCATATTAAGGAGTAATCGAGAGAGCGCAGATATTAGTGATTATTTACTGGAAAATCTCAAAGAAACGGAAACATACAAGTTACCGGGATCAATTAATGGACAACAATTCATCATACAAAATTGCTCGAAAAGCACCATTTTCGTGTTAGATTACACAAACACGGTTACGGTTGATGACTGTTGTCATTGCACTTTGATTTTTGGACCAATGAAAAGAAGGTTGCGATTTAGATTAAGTTAAAAATTTTCAACAATTTGCTAAGGAAGTGTTTTTTCAGCATATTTATCAGAGACTGCATAGATTGTACTGTTGTAGTAGCTTGCGAACAATTTCGTCTTCGTGATTGCAAAAATCTCAAAGTATCGTTGTATTGTGCCACCCGGCCCATTATCGAGTCCTCCAAAGACATAACATTTTCATGTCTACAATTGTATTACGACAAAATCCAAGGTAGATATGTAGACGTTTATTCTTCTTAGGAGGAATTTCGGATAACTGACAATTGATCTTACTGGAATTTTTTTCCAGAGCAATTCCAAAAATGTAACTTGAACATATGGAACAACATATGGTACAAAATACACGACTACACCCCTGCCAATAAAAATGACTACCCAAATTGGAACTACAGCCAAGAAGACATCCAGATTACATCTTCCAATTCTGAAATCATGCAGTAAGATCGTCTTCAAACAGCTATTTAATTCTTTGAGAGAGCTGCCGAGAATAAAAACAGACCCTGGACAATTATTTACTCTCTCCTCAATTTGTGCAAGACATTACTTAAAAAAATAAGGAAATATTGCCTATACTATTAAATAACTTGAAATTTCCCGAGCCCTTTTAGAAAATCCAGACCCAGGGGGCAAAGTTCCTCCACTGATCACCTCTCTCGGCGGCTCTGTTTGTTGAGTAATTTCATGTTACATTTCTTGATACTTCACCAGATTAAATTTCACAACCGAAAGAAGCAAGAGTATAATACCACAAATAACAGGATCGATTTACAAGCAGGCAGCAAACGATTATGAAAACTGCTTTGTGCTATTTTGCGACGATTTCTCAGCTAAATCATTCCTAACGCTTGTTCACATAAGAACGGTGCGTATTCTCTGCTGCTTCCATATTTAGCACATAATTCACAATGTTTTACCTCCACAGCCCAACATAGAACTGATAAAAAGTAGGCAAATAAATCTAACGATTCAGCACGCCGAGTCGTTATTTCTAACATCAATGTTGATAAACGCGGTCCAACATGGTCCAGTCATTGGTCTTCACATGTATGGAAAAAGCGTCCTACATATTTGTTCGCAGGTAAAGTTCTAATTACCATTTCCCCTGAGTACATTCAACGCTATATTCATTTCTATAGATAATCGCGAAAAACATGGAAACAACTTTATACTATGTCAGTCCGACAATAAATATGGCCTCGCATCAGGTAAACACGTTTTTTGGAATCGCTGATTTGCAAATGGAAACTTACAGCTGAAAATAATGGCGGAAAATCCAATCCGGATGTATTTACATTGTACATACAGATGTATAAAATATTAAGTACGTGTTAAGGGCAAAGTTGATGCACATGGCGGTTATTTTTTTGTTTTTGTTAATTTATTTTTACTTTTAATGACTCGAAGCACATGTATATATTATATTCAACTTCTTTGTATTGATAGTAATACCAGAGATATTCCTTTTCTTTGCGTTTTTTTTCTTTTCTTTACATATCAACGTAATCGTTAACGAGCCATTTCGTTACAATATCAACTTGCAACCTTTGATTTGTAATTATGAATGATATTTTATTTATAATTAAATGTATTTATACATGTAAATGAAAAATGAATTTGTTTTATAATTTTATCGCATTTATTTCGTTTTATTGATTAATCGCCATAACAAGTTTCTACTTCCTGCGACGAAAAAGTAAATCCACATAATATGAAAGAGTTTTTTTCCCCTTCAAAATACATACCTAGCCTATTTCTATTTTCATCAGTTTATGATTTCTCAAATTATGCCTATTTCCTATTCGTTTGGTTTTTATTTAATTTAATTTATATAGATAATCATGGCCGCGAAATTCTCATAGTTCACGTTCAAGTGAAAGATACGTTGTTGCAGATTAAAGCATCAACAATTATTCTTATTTTTTCCTCATTAAAATAAAAACTTTTTTTTCAGTTATTGCTTATTGCTGATTGAAGCACCATTTATTAATTTTAATTTTACATGGTCGGAAAATGACTACTTTCCTCCCTATTTTCGCGATGGAAAACAGCATTTTAACGTTCAAGCTGATGAAGACTAAAAACAAGTGCGGAAAGTAGCCACTTTCCGCCCTGAGGGCGGAAAATGACTACTTTCCACACCTACTTATAATATCACTTATCACGTTCGTTCATTTATTTTCCTCCCATATAAAATTAAATGAGTATGTATATGTAACAGTATTGTAAAGTAACGCGATCAACTCGTGCGATTTGAGTCACTCGGCTTCGCCTCGTTCCTCAAATTTCGCACTCGTTAATCGCATACTTTCCGCTCCTGTTACGTAATCTACTATTTTCTCCATTAAATAAAAAGTTCTTTTTCATGATTTGAGTTTATCAATATACAGTCTTCATTTATCTTTGCCAGATGCAAAAGCGCTACGAAGAAAGGTAATTTTATTTAACGAAATCTTGCTGGTCGTTCTTGCTGCGAGATTACTTATAGTTAATTTAATAGTTCGAGGTTTTGAATTAACTTTTTTAAAAAATCAAAAAAAAACCTTATCAAGTGGAATTATTCTTTTACATTTGTGATTGTTCAAATAAAATCGAACTTTTTCTTTCGGTGCACTGAGTACTCGTCGCGTTCTGGATATAATCACTGGCCCAAGTTGAGCATGGTCATATTTTTGATCTTTTGTATTACTTAAAAAAATTTTGCAATCTATTTTCGACACTTAATTTTCCTTCTTATTGTTTTTTTTACACTGGTCGTGGATTTTTGACTTTTTTTTTAAAGATTCTCATTTAAAGAAATGATGAAAAATTTATAAAAAATCAAGGAGCAGGTTATGCAAATTCATAAAATTTTTAATACGCCTTTTCATACATTTTATCAACACTGCCTTTTCCCTTAAACCCGTCACCGGTCGCATACTTCACTATTCGGTATTCAGCCATTTGAAAACGCTGATGCCGGATTTTCCCCGTTTGGATATCCGCTGCGACATGCTATTTTAACCGGCACGACTTCCTGAACGCATACGACGTTACATTACCGCCTTAATTTGTGTAATATCCGACAAAACAACGTTCAAGTTCGTCTCATTGGATTTCGCGACATCGACCCGAATTTATCATATGAATCTAAATTGTAAATTATTGATCAAATTATCGCATAAATACATCGTAACTGCATATAACCTTCATACATAATGAAAATATCAAATTACCATAAATTCGTCAATAATAAAAAACACATCGTCGTAAATAACGGTAAAAAAAACAATCGTAAAAAGCACAAAAACTCTTTACTTTGTACTATTCGACATACAGGTAAAATTTACAAATTACACCTTTACAAAATATAAACAATTGGGAAAAATCTATATTTAATTAACTTAAAAAGGGAAAAAAATATCCATACATATCGTAAATTACAAAACAAATTACATTGGTGATTGAAAAAAAAAAGAAAAACTTACAAAACGATACGTAATAAGGTACAAAAAAAATTAAACAGGAAATTTAAGTATTAAACGCTGTTCATATTACACATAATAAAATACAAATAAAAACAACGGTAAAAACTTAAAAAAAAAAAATCAATAACGTATTTAAATCATAAAATATAAAGAGGAACTACGATTTTACAACATTTTCATAACTGTTATCTATATAGCGTATAAATTATGTTTTTAAAAAAGCAGATCGTCGAGAATAATTATTCCGTTAAACACATAAAATACAACAGGGATACATTTCGTTAAATTCTTTCACCAAATCATCTATTAATCGTCGATTTCACGTGATTTATGAAGTGAGAAAAAAAAAATCCGCCAACGTTGCAATCGTACGCAAAACAATAATGGTAAGTTGTATCGACGTTAAACTACACAATCGAAAATAAAATTAAAAATTAAAAGGAAAAAGAAAAATGGTAAATTAATCACAAAAATAGAAATTTTTAATCGATTGAAATTATTCAACTTATTTACACAGATTACACACTACTAAATCCTTACATCCTAATACAAATGCTGATAATTACTTCAAATATCAACGTTATCATTTCATTAACCGGCGCAGCGCGCGAACCATGCAGGCCACAGGATAACGAAAATACTGAATAGGTATAAAATTTGACTGCTCGAGTAGCACCATCGAAATCCTTAATTTTACACAAAGGGCATCTTCACACAGGGAGTCATTTCGTCTCCGTGAAAGTAAAAGTAGAGCCAAAGCTGTTTGAAAGGGGGCAAAAAAGGAAGGATTTGTTGTAAAAAAAAAATAAAAACAAAAATGAAAAATTATTACAGACTTGTAAATCGTTAAGAAGTAATTTCAAGGTCAAAACAATTACAACAAATGAAGCGCGTTTGGTCCAAAATGAAAAAAAAATTTCAATTTACATATAATTGAAAGTAGGTTGGCACGTAATACTAATTGGTATTTGCGTTAGAAAATTCTCAAATTTTACGTATTTAATTCTCGTCAATTGTCAATCACTATTTTTCTATGAAACAACTTGGCCTGTGAAAATTAATCAATACGCACAAAACACTCGAATAGTCAACTCGGACCATTTCATTTACCAAATATCTTATCAATAAGACACGTTCATGTTCTTAATATATTCAAAATTCGAACAATCGTTCTACTTATTCTTAAAAACTATACAAAAGATAACAGAAACCATTCAAATACTACATAGATAGTTTTAGAAATTGAAATATATAAAAAGCGGGGATTCCCCACCACGCATGACGGTTCCGGGGAATCCCCGCTCTTGGTATATTTCAGGTTTTCAGCGTATATCGAGTGTAATACACTATACTTCGTTTCCTATCATTTCACAAAAGTCGTATTATCGTCTCGATTGCAATTTCAAGTTGATAAATGACTTGAAAACACACAATCTTTACATCGTATGTACATAAATGAAGCTGTGATGGGCATCCTCATCATCACAAACTAGTCATCCTCAATTCATCCACTTCACGAATCAAGAACAATGAATGTCATTCATTCACAAGACTTAATCAAGATCATCGAAGCATACTACGTTCTTCATAAACGTAAAACACAAACCCATACAAGCCTATAACAACACTGCATCGTATACAATTTAATTCCACTGCAAACGGAGATTTCCTCATACATATATTACGCAGCGGGGAATCCCCGCTTTTTTCATTTTTGCGTTCGTAGACTCTTACTGATTCAAAATACCACATTAAAGTAGACAGACAAACATTTATATACTTGGCTCCTTATCATTACCCTATTCTGGAATTTATCTCGAGCCAACGTCGTATAAATAAAACACGCCGCGTAAATCCAACGATATGAGATAATTCAACCCGTACGAAATAAATTAATAATTACATCGACTGGAAATAGTATAAAACCTGAATTTTTATCAAATTTCAAAAAAAAAATCAACAGATAACGTTAAAAAAGCAGATATTTCCTCTCATCCAACCGAACTTATCTTCTCGTAAAGATCAAAGTTTAACGAAAATTTCCACACAGTCGAACTCGTTTCTGAAATATTCGAGAATATTATCACACGACCGATAAAACCGAAAACGCTTATCGATTGATATTTACGATAAATTAATATTTTTACATAAAATATCACGAATACGGTCAGGTACGATAGTATAATTCACTTACGCGCGCTCGAAAAAGAACCGAGTGTATGAGCTTCTAAATCCGTCAACGATTATCACAAATTCAGATCGTTGCGACAATGTAAAATGATATGAAACACCTGTACCTTCCCCAAAATGGAATAATTATTGCAAGCATTTGTAAAGGCTATCGAATAACTAGCGACCTAATTCTGCCCTCCTTATTTTACACATGTGGACGGTAGGCACTGATAAGCCAATCAGGCGTAGGCGAATTTTTAAAAAACCAATGAAAATGGGCACTTAGGATTACGAAAAATTATCACACTAATTTAAACATGTCTTTGCTTAGGCCTACGAAAATGTGAATATCCAACCACGAAGCCGTAATCAGCGTTGTTTAAATTTACACGAAGGATTTTTTCGCAAATTAATTTAACGCGCGGGCACGATAACGTTAGAAAAAAAATCGAAAAAAAGAGGCAGTCACGTTAGATAATACAAAAAACGTGTCGTTCTCAACGCACAAAGCGTAACACGTCGTGATTTCTTTCTTTAAACATATCAAAATTTAAAAAAAAAAACGAAAAGAGAAAAAAAACAACGGTAATAATAAAAAGTTAAGTATTATATAAAAACAAACCATCCGACAATCTCCATGACACACGAATACGATTTTGAGATCAATACACATCGTATCGAGACGTATTAAAGCTTCAATTGAAAGATAAAGTTTCCTTGATCAATTTACAAACAGTCGAACCAACCGAAGGACTGTTTGAATCCGACGTGAAATAATCCAATCTGAACAAATACGGTTGTACGTCCGGATAGGACGTATCGAAAATCAACCCCAGCTCCGATGGCGGCGGGATACAGGGCAGGTACTCGTGACGATTCATTATTTCCGAAATCAGCATCATCTTTTCGCCCAATTTCTCGCCAACGGTCTCCTTGGACAGCTGTCTTTCGTATTCGTTGCATAATTTCACCATCTCTATGCGTATGTTCCACACCTCCCAAGGGATACTTTGCGGTTGAAATGGCCAATGGGAGCTTTTACGTTGGAAGAATTCCAACGTAATTTGCCCAGTGCGATTATTCTCCTTGCGTAAGCTATCGGAAAATTTCGAAATTTCGTTTTTCAACAAGGTATTCAACGTGAACGACGAACAACAGACATAAGTTATATCGATGAAATCGCAATCCACGTCTTGAATACCGAGCGTACCAACGGAATATGATCCATCTTCGTTGAATGTAAATTTACCCAATGTCCTGTGTAATAACACCGTATGAAACAGGCTCGCCACAGCTTCGTCGATCTGTCTACCTTCCACTTGTAAATCAAACGTTTGCGTTCTCGAGTTCATTTTCAATGGTTACTATGCTCATTACTGTGTATCCTCAATCGTACATCTGCAATAACACGAACGTGTCTGATTAGCACGCGTCCTCAAACACGATACCGTCGTCATAATTACCTCTAATCATTCCTCCTTTCGGCTATCTTTATTGCGAACGAATTCGATTCGAGTTCATAACGATATTCTTAACAGATCCATGTGCTGGTTAAACGCGTACAAGCAATGAACAAAGAAAAAAAAAACTAATTATCATCGTAATCGTATATACGCAATTAGATGGTGTGATTTTGCAGATATGTTTCGCGTTCGCAGCGTATTTCATTTATCATTAGAATGCGAATCTAGATCATAATCGAATTACTTACCTATAATTAAATTATTTTCAGGTACTTCAATAATAACACTTAAAAATACTTAAACTAATAACTATACAACAAAACAAATGCGAATTTACGTTTAATAATGATGGCGTTTCAGTATTTTTTTTTCGAGTTTCGAAAAAAAAAGAAATACAAAGTTGAAGATGGGAGAAGTGTCGCAGTGTTGTCAGAGTTCGTAAGAAAAAACTTCCTAGTCGTTGCCAATAGCATCGTTTGTGTTTCGTGTTTCGTCGAAAGTGATTCGTCTGGTGACGTCATCGATGGTGACGAGACCATTTCGTTTAGTAGCGTTGGTTTCTTTCATTTTACTTTCTAAACGTTGTTGTTCACGCGTTATTTTACTCTTTGTAATGCTGTTTTATGCTTTTGACGTTATATTTACAAAATGTTAAATACGGAACGAAATGTTAATTTATTTTTACGTTTTAAGACAGTAATGTAAAGACTCATACACAGTAAAGGTATATGTGAAATGTATTGGTGAACAAAGATAAAGTAAGTATATGAAACAAACCAACAAAAGCGCAGTAATCCCAATATGTCCATGATTAGGATTTATATCAAGATGAGTTCTATGTTTGAAGCTGAACTTGATTAGTATAAAAGCTATGAAATGAAATGTGCGTCAAGAGAAGTACTTTCACGAGGTGTTTGACAAACTGATCAAATGTCAAGGAGCAATGGAAAAATAATCAGGAGTATTGGTAAGTAAGATAAAAAGAATTATTCATGTTGAATAGTTAAATAATTACGAATGAAAAATATCTACATCTACATTGTTGACTCTGAATTTTTATTACAGGGATGCAGCTTGACAGACTTGAAAGAAAAAAAAGCTAAAGAGATAGTAGATGCTAAGAAAGATGCAAGATACAAAATATTATCAATTTGGAAAACAAATACTCGGAAGACTGGAAGAGCCTAATTTTTCCAATTTTCGTTGGATGCTAAGGAAAAGAGACTGGTTTATTTATACACAAAGATCTTGTATACTGACCAACGGCCATGCCAATGCCATTAAAAAAATATATTGAACTTATTATTGAAAAAACCTTTTTGAAAAGAAAAAAAGAACATAGCAAGAAATTTTGACAGAAATCAGTATAAAGTTATAAACTTGGGAATTTAAAAATACAAAAACTATAATCAATACAAAGCAGTCCTTCATGTTTATGGAAATTTTTGATTTTCTATAGGGAATAGTTACTCCAATCCTTATCCTCATCTTTAAATTTTAATAAATATAAAATGAAACGTATACAATCTTGGGTTTTTGGCAACCCATAGCAAAAGGAAGGAATTTTTCAAGTTATTAAAAATTGTATTCACACTTTCAACAAGCAAGATAATAATAAAGAGATAACCCAGCATGGAAATTGACCTCAGATGGATTGGAAAAGTGAAATAATGAAAAAAATAGGAAAGGTTGTAGTACTCCCATAATTTAAATCTGGGATTCCTCAGATCCAAAATTCCCCTCAACGCGTAAAATCAATACATAAAAAAAATATTGCCCAAGAGTTTGGGCGCCAAATGAAAACCAGTTTACTCAGCATCACTACCGATTCAAATTGCCATTTCAGCTCCCCATCGTGCTCTACAATTATTACCACATAATTACGGTAATCTCTTACACAAGTGACGTCATTTATATAAAGGTTATGCTTTCAAGGTTTGTACACTGGTAACATTGGATCAGAATGAATTGTATCAGGAATGCGATTTGCGATGTAGAAATTTTTGGAATTTGTAAAGATAATTAATACGAAGATTATTATTTATAGTTATGTAGGAATTTTTAGAATATTCTATATTTCAATGGATGACGGTTGTGTGTAATATATACGTTGAATCGATCGCAGTAAGTATTTTATGTTTTTTAATATGCTTTTTCTTTTCAAAATTATTAAAAAATGATTTCTAGATGTGTTGTGTTGCTTATTATATATTTGGTGATATTTAATTAACACGTCCGAAATTACACCTCGGCCTTCATGAAATCACGTCTCAGCTAAAAATCAACTCGTAGACGCGTTTAATGTGCGACGTGCGAATCCTAGAGTTTTTTATGCTTCAAGATGTACCCAAAAATACCGAAAATTTATAAAATCCCTTATCAATTTTAAATCAGATAGAGACAGCGTAGGAATGGTGATCATTTTTGAGCTTTAAATCGTCCCGACGGATCGCCACATCGACGAGACGAATTCCAAATAGAAACAACGTCAGAAATGGCGCATAAAACGAATTCCGCGATGTCCTGCAAATGATCCATGAAAAACGCGCATCTTCGATAAGTTTCGTTCTTATCGTAACCCAAATGTATTTACATTTTAGAGAATCCACTCGAATAAATATTTATGACAAGTTTTTATTTTTAAAATCAACTTGGGACTATTTTCGAATATTTTCCAACAATAACGCATTACTCGTAAAACCGAACACTAACACGACTTCAATTTACAGCCAGAATTTCTATACGATGAGTTACCATAAAACTGGACAACTGTTGCAATACTCGAAAAATCAACGAAGTAAAGGTAAGCATTGTGAGCATTTGAGAAGGCAAAAAAACAGGTCAGTCACCTGCGTGTATAGAGCGTTTATTTATTTTTAGTCTAACCAATGACATTATGTAAGAACGTCAGAACGATTTATAAATAATTTTCTCATATGCTGACTCTGCGCTGAATTAAGATAGGCGTGTTGTCTTCGTATCGTAGTGTCAGCTCATCTATAGCTCGAATACGCGAGTGATTGTACGCGTTCCGTTTTATAACCTTAATTTTATCATTTTTTTCCCTCCGTATTCTCAGTCTACCCGACAAACGACAGTTTAAGCGGTAGCGAGACGGATATCTGCAGCTCGAATGAAAACCTCTCGCAAGAAGATCGCTTCGTAATTTGTAACACTTTACGGCAAGAACCTCAAGGACAGGAAAATCGCAATAGTACCGATTCATCGTATAACACGCTAATCATTCATGGAGCCAACGACGAACACAGGTAACCTAACGTCTAATGGAATTCCTTTATCATCCGACCATTACTCATCTGCGAAGAATTCGCGATGACGTAACGAGTATAATAGCCACGAAAAAACTACGCGAATCATCGGAAACCGTTCTTCCAACACCAAACGTGATTCATTAACGAAACAACCCCTCCCCCCGCAGATATTCGTCCGGCACGCCGCCATATACGTATAGTGTCAAACACACCTCGTCCATTTCGTCGAATCCAACATCAAAGGATAGCTTTTATCGAACCTATGATCCGGGAGTTTGCGAAATAACCAATATACCAGATGATTACTTGAGCCAGTCGCAGGTCAGTCTACAAAATCCTAAATCATCTTGCCATTCTTATCTTGACGTGTTCTCTTCCCATATCAAGGTTCTCAAGCATTTAGCAAAAGAAGTCAAAGTGCCATATTCCGAACATAGGACGAGCGAAAAACCAACCGATTGTACGACCATAGTTGAAAATAACGAATGGACCGACGATAATTCCCTAAACCATTCGTTCCGATCGAAATCCCAACCAGATTTAACCAGGTTGCATAAAGCCAAAATTGATAATCCATCCAGGCATACGTTTGGTAATACAAGGTAAATACCGAAATCGAAACGAAGCTAGCAGCTGATGTCTTTCAATTCACCCCTTCCCTCTTTAAATCAATTTGTGAGAATATAGAGTTGAAATTTTTCACTGTAAAGTGATTTGTATGTGATCTGGTCAATCACCTTTTTTTTTTGATCACATGTCAATTTTTTCTCACAAAAAGTGCAACAATGAGGGTTTTCTTGTTACTCAACCTATGTTTGCTCCCTTTGCTGATTGCCTGTCCCCGCCAAAATAACATTCTGCAACTTACATGGACGACTCGTTAATTTCTTCGAAAGAAAGTACACAAAACATATAAATTAAGGATTGTATAGCATGAGCGAATTTCTCAAAAGGATAGGAACTGAGAATTAATGGTGAGGCGGGGAAGAGGGGACTCATTTACCATAACTAGGAAATATTCCATGTCTCCAATTGTTATTTTTTGATTTAAAAAAGAAAGAATAAGTCCTTGAGGTAAAAACCTGAATGCATCTAGTGATTTATAAATTCGCCAAGCATCACATGGAAAGCTCAGGAGACCTCGATGAAAGGATGGCATTTAATTGAGGAATTAGTTGATCAAAATAGAGAGAGAAAAATTATCAAAAGTAGGGAATTTTTGAGATTTTGCCAATCAATAATCCATCATCCATCCATCCAAAACATATTTATTACTCAACTAGCTAATGGGCTATCTACATAGAGTAAGCATTAAGCATTTTAAGATTAGGGGTCGGCGAGTTCGAAAGGTTTCAGGGCCGGTTTTAGGATTGTTCGTTTGGGGGGGGGGAGGGTAGGTTCCATAAATTATGAGTAATTTGTTTTTTAAAGAAGAGATAACTAAAAGTGATATTGTGTTTTAAATTAGGTAAAAATTACGAGTGGAGCTTGACCTCTTGGGGGGGGGGGTTTAACACCCAACCCCCCCCTTAAAACTTGCCCTGAAAGGTTTTGTTCGTATCAATCTTCTTATACCATTCCTGATTAAGAGATGAATATAAAATAAATTTGTTCCGAAAACATGAAAAAATTGAGGGCCAGAAAAAAAAACAAATGAACAAATATTTCACTTACCAAATTAGCGATTTCAAGAGATCTAAAATTCCCCTGTCCTATGACCACCTGATATCTTGATGCTTTTTTGATCTCTTGATTACCTGAAAAAAAATTCCATCTTCGACGTTAATTACTCAACCACTACAACTCCATAATTTGGCCTATTTACAGAAAAGACCAACGATGTATACAAATGATGGAGAATCTAATACAAGAAAACAGTAATTTAAAACTAGAATTAGAATCATGCTACCAGAAGGTGGCCAAATCGCAAAAAGTAAGTATTTAATGTACACCGCACCTCGTGAGATCACCGTAACCTACATCTTTCACCATTTCAGCTCGAACAAGAAGTAGGCAAAGTACACCGAGCGCACGAAGACCTCGTGGAGTCGTGCGAAAGACGAGAACGCCTAGAACGTACAGCGAGAGCGAAACTTCAAACGGAAATTAGACGATTACAAGATGCTAATCGTAGTTTACGCGAACAAGTCGACATACAATCCAAGCAACTCATCGCGTCGAGGATATCACATAGTGGTAGTCTCGATGTACCGGAGTTATCCAAAAGGGATGCTCTTATTGCTCAACTCGTCGCTCAAAGTTGGTATTTCGAGGGTTCCAAAGCATCTAGTCATTAATATCGAGTAGTTATTGAGGGGTTCCTTTATGTCTAGATAAAGAGTTGATGGCCACCAAAGATAGACAAGAGATCGAATTATCTGCTCAGAGAGTTACCCTGGAAGAACAACGTACTCATATCGACATCTTAGATACTGCTCTAACCAACGCTCAAGCAAACGTCGTACGTCTGGAAGAAGAAGTAAGTAATACATCACAGGATCAGTATTTGCGTCATGATTCCATAAAAACCTCTTTAAACCATCATCGATCTCTTTTACGATATAGTGTCGTAAAAAACAAATGCACGTTGATCGAGTTGCACAGCTCCAGAGAGCACTTTCGTCTCTTCAGCTAACCAGCGAACGACGAGAGCAAACCGAACGAAAATTACGCCTTCAATTAGAACATGAATTGAAAATGGAAAGAGCAAGGAATAACAAAACCTCTCAAAGTTTAAATTGTAAGCGAGCTGTCTGAGATTTTTTCATATCATTTGAGGTTCCTCCAATTAATTATACATGAATCTGCATAGCTGGAGAACATGGCGAAAGTCTACCTGAACTGAAACGTAAGATGCGTGAAAAAGATGAGAAAATTATGCACCTAGAAGGTGAAGTAGCTAAATGGGAACAACGTTATTTGGAGGAAAGTGAATTACGTCAGGCTGCTATTGATGCTGCTAGTATACCAAAGTATGAAATTCACCATGATAATCTGTCACGTCTCCATCACTAATTCATTTTTTGCAAGATTCAACTAATTGAAACTACATATACATATTACAAATACTTATAATAAATTTTTGATCCTTTCAGAGATGCAAAAATAGCGGCTCTTGAAAAGACCAGCCAAGAAAGTGAGAAAATAATCGCAGAAGCGAGATCCGACAAATTACGTCAGATGGATGAAGTTCACGCAGCTCAAAAGAAAGTTACTGATTTAGAATCAAGGTACGAATACCAAAGGAAAAGCATTATCAACGAACCATGAAACCAATATCCATGTATTTTTTCTCTCTGCAGGATGAAAGAATTAGAATCCAAACTAGCTGAACGGGACGCCATGATAAAAGTGCTACAGAAGAAGCACACGTTTGATAAAGAAGTTACCTCCAGTTCTTATCCAAGTATGTCCATCAATCATCATGGACTCCATTCAAGTCTCAATATGACCGATCTAAACACCGAAGATTTAGGTACATTAGAGGATCTTTGGCTCTCTGCAGATCCACGTCATTTGAGAATCTCAACATGGCTTGTATATCTTTTCTAGGAGGTCCAGCCTCGACCACTAGTGTATTATCAGCTGCCTCTAGTGTCCTAACAAGTTCCACGGGATTTGGTTCTAATACGTCATACGGTGGCAGTGTGACTAGTAGTTTACATCAACGCAGCAATAAGTATAGCTCAAGTAACCAGAGCTTTGATGAGAAATCCTTGGATGATCAGCTAAAAGAGCTCGACTCTCAACTCCTCAGCAAGGTATATTTTGTTTTACTAACACAAGTCGAGTCAAAAGGGTAAGCAGAAGTGAGCATGAGTGAGTTTTTTGCAGTTTCGATTAACAGTGTTGTTTTTGATCATTATTTATAATTACTTGAGATCTGACAACTCAAAGTTGACTGTATTCTGACAAAGGATAGAGATGAAGGTAGGAGCAGGGATTAAAAAATGGAGTTAGTCTCTCAAAGTGCAAGATTCGAGATATCTCCGAGAGCACGTCAGATCTCAACATTGTTTTTTCAATTTTATTTTTACGCTTCCTTTAACGTTTTCTGAAAGACGTGTTACTCTTAACCCGAAACCTCATCCTAAACCAATTTCACCGCTTCTCCTCGCACATCCGTTTACCGGTTGTGGGCTGTTTTGACGCGTGATTTACTGCGTGGCGTTTTCACTAATCCGACATCTCCGAGTACACTCCGATTCCTGACACATTCGATACGTCTTGTTTTGGAAATGTTTTCAGAGAGGTCTTTGCTGTTTTCCAGGCTTCTCTCATCCAGGCGCTATGTCGCGAAAAGGAAAAGCATCCCAACCACTACTGGCGAGTGTGACTGCTAACAACATGCAGCTCTTCGAGCCGGGCACCATATTGCAAGGTCTCATCGGCCAAAGTACCAATCGCCCCGATGACATGATATTACTCGAAAAACAAGGCTTGTGCTCCCAAGCCCAACGCCAAGATCTAGTCCGCGGCGGCAGCTTGCCTCCTAGTTCGTTACCGCGTCCCAAAAAACACCGTAAATCATCGGTGACCACAAAATTCGGCGAATACGGTCGCCTCAGCGATAGCGAAATCACCATGCAGAAATCCGCCAACTCCAGCGTCGACAACATCGCCTCCGGTTCCAAACCCAGCCGCGAATCTACCCCTAAAAAGCTCGGCGAGTACGCTCGTCTCAGCGACGAACGCAAAACCCCAACTCCTACTTCAACTCCGCCAAATGAAAAGCTACTCCAACGCGACGCTCGCGAATCCAGCATCCCTCTTCCTAGACGTTTCGGCGAATATCGCAAATTAGCGGACAACGAGAAACCCACCCTGCACTCGATGACCGTCGACCCCGGCGAACGTTCTATTCGCGAATCACCCTCTCGCCGATACCCCTCACCTGGTGGCACCTACGAATACAACATACCCAACGCCGAATCTCGTAAAACCTGCGAAAGTCCGGTTAACCACAAACCCCGCGAATCCCCCGGACGTTCTATGTTCATCAAATGGGGCGAATACAACAAGCTCAAGATCGCCGAAAACGAACGCAAAATGTCCACCAATTCTACCAGTTCCACCGAGAGCGCAATGAAAATCAGGAGTTCGCCCATGCGCAGCCTTATCCCATCTGTCAAGAAAACCGGCGAATATACTTGTTTCACTCCGGCCAACGTGCCTACGCCTGATCACAAAATCGGCCCTAATATCGAATCCAAATTGAGAATTTTCTCACCAGGCGGCGTCCCCGGTCGTCGAGGATCACTCCAAAGAGAAAATACCAAGAAAGAAGTTACCGAAGGTGTTCGATCATTACCGACGCCAAATAAATATCGAATTCACTTTTAAGCCTACATATCTTTTTTAACGTCTTCCATTAGACCACTTTTTTTTATGAATCTTTTGCGAAGAATTTTTTTTTTTTATTAGTTTAAGGCAATTTCTAAGACTGTAGTCAGAAGTAAAAAATAGCCTGTGTACCAAATACACTTCCTCCAATGTACTCCCCCTCTTTTTTCTCTCTTCTATTTATGACGGTAAGTTTAAAAATTTTTTAGTCTTGAAAAGAGCATTTTTTATACATAAGTATATTGTATTTTATGATTCCTTTTATTTACCAATACGATTTTTTGTTATTCTTCCATTTTGTGTCATGACTTTTCACTAGCGAGAGGCATTTATGTTTTTATCCTTATTAACTCCCCGATGAGCTTTTGATTTAAGTTCTCCCTTAACTCTTTCACTTCCCTTAGTTGTCTTTTGTGTGTGTGTGTGCGTGTTTGGTTTATGAATTTGAAATTACGTTTTTTTTTGTTTCTATTTCCTTTTAGATATTATTCCTCGAGCTTATCTATGAAATAGATAACGATATCGATGGAATTTTGTTATTTCAAATCGAATTTGCGTTTATGAGAGATTTCATTTATGAGCAAACAGCTCGCAAATAATCTTCAAGGTATGTGATTCCGCGTAGATTTCAATATACGTTTGTTATTTTATAATTAACCGTGTACATTTTTTTCTCTTGCTTATTCGTGATATGGAAAAATACAGTTTTATCGATTACGTGGTGGAATTTTTTTAATCAGTGTATCTCAAATTCAAGTCGTCATATTTGCGTTGAAGAAAGATAAAATAGTCCCAGAGACGAACGTATGCTTTAAACCTACATATGACTTATTATAAATAAAATTTTAATAATCGCACCAAACAAGAAAAACTGAATTTACAACTAAAATGAACCGCAGGATACTGTACCGCTTCAAAGGAATGTACTTCTAGTACGTTAAAATTTATCAAAAATGAACTGAAGAATCGTTGTTTGGATGAGAGATTGGAACATTTGATAAAAATGCACTGTGAACGTGATTTACTTGATAATTTAAAGTTTGATCCACTGATCGAAAAGTAGATGTTGTTGAAAAACCGAAGGATTAATAAATAAATTTTCACATTTCACTTATTGTGTGTTGCTCAATTATTCGTTCACATGGCATCGTAAAAATAAAATGACCTTTTTGTTTAGTTGGGCATTTTTCATTTTTGAGTTGGCATTTTAGGGTATCCCCTAAAAAATTCCTTCGGTTCGTTTCTGAATAGTCCAACCCGGCCTGAAGTTAGTCTCAAGCTTGCAAGATGAAGGGAAAAGCTGAAATTTAAGGGAGGAAAATTCAAAATTGAGTACTCACCTCAACTAGACTTTCTTGAATTTCTGTTGAAAGCTCTGGCGTGATTATTTTCTCTGGAACACTGAAAGTAAGACAGGGTGGGGGTTAGTTAAAAGTGGTTTTTTGTCAATAAGTTATGAAAATGATTATTTTTAAAATTAACTGTAGACTAGAAACAAAGAAATAATTTTTTCCCCCAATTTTCATCTCTTTAGATCAGATTTTTGAATTTTTTATTTCACTCAAAGTTGGCTATTGACAAGCTTTTACAAATAATCCAAACACCAACTACAATTCCATATACGAAGAACGGCTTACGAGGGCCACCACGCGAACTCCACACGAGGGGTCACATCCATATAGACCCCAAATTACTCGCTTCTCAGCTGCTCACAGGTGGAGCATTTTCACACTTCTGCATCCAGAACAGAATTAACCCTCTGGACACTGCCACTGCACAACTAAGCAACACGTTATTGCATCACCACAGGAGTCAAAGCCCTTTGAAGTATACGAACTTCATTTGAATCCTGACTCTTCCCACGTGATTTTTACCATAATAGTACGAAAGGTAAAAATCTTCAAATTATTGCAGCTCATTCAATTTCAGAGTTGGTCGAAACATGAACATAACTAATTTTACGAGGCTTGAAAAATTCCACAAAAAAGTTCTCAGCAAATTTTGCCCATCTACATTAACAACTGAACTACGACGTACTGAAAAAAAAAAAAAACACGATAATGAGAGCATAACGCGACCCCTGCAAATATTGGGGTTGGCAAACGTGCATACGCTTATATTGTTTAGGTAGCTGCATCATGATTTCGCAGGCGGTGCGCTGGTTATGGAACACCCTGTATAATGAAAAATACCCCGATATCGAGTGAAATGCGCCAAAAAAATATAGAAAACTCGAAACATTTATTAACGCAAAAGACTTGGAGGTTAAAATTGCTCGGAAAAAATCTTGAATTTTTGTAATGGCGCATTCCAAACAGGAGCTAATTTTTCTCAACGCGTTACACAGTCTACGCATAAGCTTCGGCAATCCGAGCCTTGGAGATAAATTCATTTATAATATACCAGCTAAAACAGCTAGTACACGCATCATTTACAAAAAAAAAGTACCGAGCTAAGCGGAGCGAGCGCGAAAAAAACGTATATGACCGTTGTCATTATGATGGAAAACAATTCTGACATAGACAAATGATACGTCATAATAACATACGCCATTTTGACACAACCTACTGTCACCGTGCTAATAATGAACATCAGCGTTTTATCTTGTCGTCTGCTTTTGTCAGTTCAAAAACATATACTCGCTTATGGAATGGGGAAGTCTGAAACATTTTATAATAAATGATTTCACGTCAAACATGACAGTACTTTTTCAACTAATTTTTTCCTACTTGTTATGCCGACTAATATCTGGAAAAGTTCGGAGGGTGCCACGTCCAGGGTACATGCTCGGAAGCGATAGGCTTCCGCGGGCGTTTCCCTGCGGCGAGCTCGCGCAATCGATTCTATATATTTTTATACGTACGTCTCGCGGGAACGTGATACTCAATTATAACGAGCATGTCGCCTCGTCTGAAACTTAGATTGCGCTCGGGGGTGTCAAACTATCCGCATCGTATGTCCAGGTAATGATGTGAATGATGACGTTTGCGAAACGTGACTCTCTCAGTGACCCTTCGCGTATTTCGTAAAACTTTCGGCTAACTCGATCAAAATTGGAAATTACATCCGTTACGAAGGTCGAGTTCTTGTTTCGGTTTCAGAAAAACATCTCCGAGTTCACGTTCCTTTTTCCATTTCACTAGAGAGCCTCGTACACAAAAGTATAGGCAACGTATCGCCCTTCAAATGAGTGATACTATTACTCAAACAAGTCAGAGTATATTTGCAGACTAGCAACGTTGAGGGGACAATAAGTAGAACTCGCTGAGTAGACTTTACGAAATAAATTTGGGCTACGAAGAGTTAAGGTTTTTCCAGGCAAGTTCAACGAAGAACAAAATTCATCAAAAATGAATTTTCAACGTACTAACATTTACACTCTCAACTACGACAAACGCGTAGAAGTAAAATATCACAAAACGATCGAGAATGAAAATGGTAGATTTCTATGTAAATCAAATAACGCGAAAAACTTCGAACTACGCGTTGATATAATATTTACATGACGTGACGTGTCACTTTTATTCTCATTTTTACTAATACGACGACGTTTTGACGTAGATCTTTGTTTAATAAATTCACACATTAAAATTTCTCAAGTTTTCGAAATCTTTTTTTTTCCACGATATGAAAAAAATCCTAAATCCTATTTGACCTCGAGCACAATTCAATTGGGGCAATGCGCCATTGAAGTACAGATGGTCGTACGCATTGTCAAAAATATAAATCTGCGTAAAGCTTCAATAAACAGCAGAAATAGAATTCTTATTCATTTTCTCTTCAATCAGCGGCGGATTTCCCAGTAGGCTGCTGAGGCTGCAGTCTCAGAAGCCAAATTTTGGGGGCGCCAAATTTTCATTATTTTTTTTTTCAACCTCTGTACAGTGACAATGATTAGAGGCGTGTCAGAGGCGGTTGAATTGAAGAATTTGAAAATTTTTGTCATATTTCAAGTTAAATAAATCATTAACTACTCGATTATCCCTAAAATCGTTTCAAATACCAATTCAACATTGCTTGAGACATTGCTATCATTTTCACTATGGAACCAAAGAAAAGTAATTTCCTTTCCTGAGGAGGGGGGGGGGCAAAATACAACCAACATGAAAAAAAAAACACAAGACCCACAAATATTCCAAAATTAAAGTTAAAAAAAAACGCCCAAAAATCACGAAAAATAAGAAAAATAAGGAACTTTGAAAGTAAACAAAAACATCTGATTAAATCCGCAGGTCTTTCTACTCTCAATCCTCTGTAAAGAGACATCCCCGAAATTTCAACCCAAACATTCTCACGGTAACCAGTTCAAAAAGCTTGTTAATCTGCCCCAAAATTGGCTGCGTTGAAAATCCACGGTGCGCATCACCAACACCGCATACCACACCTGACATGTAATTCGCACTACAAGTACACGCTACTCTATAAACACAACATTCACCACTACTATCTCACAACATGTCTTTTCGTTCGTAGATGGAGAGAAGAGTGAAGGGCGAACATCTGCGATTTACGCAAGTACACCTTGTTTAAGAAGGCGCTTTTAATAGTCGCGCATAAATTTTTTGCACAAAATTTCAAACATTTCGCCATTTTTTTTTATTTACATTGAAACGATCATGGCTGAACAAATGATTACAGGTGGTGTTTTTCACAATGTCGAATCGAAAACATTTATGATAAATGATTTTCTACTTGAACGTGCCTTACAAAAAGAGACGTTACGTGGAAAGCTAAGCATTCGTCAAATTCACAAGCTCAGGATTGGCACTTCTCTTCGTGTAACTTAAATTTTTCAAATTTCAAAAAAGTTCCAAAATGACTGGTACAGCGATTGTATTGATTCTAATAAGTTTACAATTAAATCACCATTTCGCAGCATCGACTCTCTCTCCACATGAATTCGACAAACTCAAAGGGTAAGCGATTATTAATTCAAATTTAGCGCTAACTCCGTTTTCAGCAAATCTCGGCAAAAACTCGAAAAACTCGTACAATTTCTCAACTTCGCAAGTCTGTTTTACCAAATAAAAATAAAAACTGCGCAAAAAATGTTTTAAAATTGTAAATTTTTGTGAATTTTTGACTTTTTTTTCAACTTTTTAAATTTTCGACGCGGTCATGAACAACATTAATAATTTCACGTTAAGATAATCATATTAAAATCTAACAAAAAAAATCAAAAGCAGAACAAAGAACGAAAAACAATTAAAAAACGATAACGAACTTAAAAACTATGTTAAAACGAATCCAAAAAATTTTTTGAACTTTTTTTCATAAACAACTTTTGTCTAAATAGTAATTATTATAGCCAGGGCTTCAGGGACAGCAAATGCAATTACTGAACTTTTTAAAAGCAAAAAGTGCTATATGTTACGACCCTTTAAAATTATTTTTGTTTTTATTTTGAAATTTTTTTATTAGTTAGTGAATTTTTAAATTATTGACCAACATATTTCCTACTTGTTTTTGTTTTTATTTTATTAAATTTATATAGTTATCCTTGATCGCGAAATTTTTATTGTTTACATTCCAAGTTTTGAATTTTTGTAGTGTTTGATATTTATTTTGATTTAGTTTATTAGTTTATCAATGTATGTGCTGATCAAAGGACCACAATTTTTCATTCTATTGACATCATTTATTTTAATTTTATTCCTTTCCCTTCCATCTTTGCCGGACGCACTTTATCCATTAAAAAAAAAATAATAATATAAAAAACAAAAACAGAATCTTGCCGGTTGTAGGCGGTTCTCGCTGCGAGATTCATTAATTATTTAAAAGGTTGAAATTAAATTTTTTTTTCAAAATAAAAATTATTATGACAGCTATAAAATTTCATCTTCAGGTATCCCTTCTGCTCTTATGGAAGTGACGATCAGCTTGCAGCAATGTGTTTCAAAATGGGCGATAAACTAGGTTATTCTAAGCTCAAAACATCTGAATGCGATAACTTCACCGTATACCTTCAAGATGACGAACCAGATGCAGAATGGGTGTCCAGGGACACCTATCTACTAGAATGCGTCTTCGGCCAACCCAAAAAATCGGTATATTTGGGCGATGGGATTTATACAAACGACGTATTCCTATATGAACCGGACAAAGATGGAGATAAAATCGCTCAAGGAAATTATGGGGATTTTTTGACAGGTATATTTCGATGATGTAAAACAGATTACATTGTAGCATGTGATTTCCACTTGTCTCACCTTATTTGTAAGGAAGTATTATATCTCGTAGCTCATAAATGTCACATAATTACACTATTTTATAATATTATTATGTTACTTTATACGATTTTTTTTTGAAAATAAATTAATGTCAAAAATTAGATGCTTTGTGAATTCGTAAGATCGTCAAAAGTAAATTCAACAACCGAAGCATTTTAGCCAATGGAAGCACGCATATAATTCCGTTACTTGAACCACATACTATAATACTTAATTCACAAATCAGATCCACCGAAGCTAATTACTCTTAAAAACCGATCATCATACAGTGCTCCACAGAGCACCCATCCGATAAAAAATACAAACTAGAGCCTAACAATAGAAAAATGACAAACTTGAGACAGGCTATTGCACAAGCCTCGTCAATCTCACAAACACAACTATAATCTCGCAAAGAAAAGCCAAAGGGCCACGAAGGTATTCACGCGAATTATCCAAACGTTCCATACACGAGCTCCATATAAGGAAACCCCCTTGAGTAAGTAAATCTCACACTGCTTTATTTTAGGACTGGTATCTCTCAGGTATATGACATCTTCATGACTTGCCACCTTCAAGACTGCCACATTTCTGCTATAACGCATCGCTATGATGGCTCATCAACCTCCTCACCCCCTCCCCCCTTTATGTTGCTAAAACGTGAACTGTACAAAAAGCAGTAAAAGAAGGTATCAGGCTGTGGATCTCACTATGGTGGCCATCGTTCATTTTCAAGACGTAGGTTATGCAATTTGACGGTTATCAAAATGTTTTTAGCGTTAAATAAGTTGCATCAGTTTACTTGAAAGGCACTCAAGATGCCATTTCCACAACCAGTTCAGCTTCGAGGAGAAACCGAGTATTTGCAAGTAATTTAAAGTGATTACACTGATTAACATTTGTCGTTTTCTTTGTGACGTGTTCACACCAGAACAAGCGAACCGAATTTCGTCAAATTTTGAACACAGTAAATTACCGGTAATCATCGTAAATACGGAAAATTGATGGTAAGTTACCGAAAAACCGCAAATTTATGATAAATCATCATTAGTTACCAACTGTAAATCATTAGTGAATAACTGTAGATTAGTGGAAAATACACAAAATTACGGTAAATTACTGCAAATTATGATTAAATCACTGTAAATTACCGTTGAATTACATAAATAAAATTACCGGTAAATTACAAAAATTTATGGTAAATTACCACAAATTACCGGTAAATTATCATAAATTACCGGTAAATTACCTATAAATTACAGGTAAATTACCATAAATTACCGGAAATACCGCGAACATTGGAACTTGCATCATAAAATGACATTTGCAACAATTTTGCTGTTACTCGTGTTTCCGTAATAACGGTAATTTACCCCAACTACGATAAACTTCTGATTTAGATCTCAGGCGAAAGGCCGAGAAGACTTTTGCAACATCAATTACGATTGAGAGTTATTATGAATGGGAAAAAAAAGAGTGTGCGGTAGTAAGCATCGCAAAGCAATGTGATGGGGGTTCGGGGACAATGCCCCAACAACTAATAAGCGAAGCTAGTCATATATACGTCATGATTGGAGCTCCCAGAAGCTTGCTCCAATGTTTCACTTGCAGGTCCTTAACAAATGCTATAAGAATTTCCTCAATATTTTGTCGCCATTTCAAAATCAACGTGCGTTTTGGAGACGCTTCGCATCAAAAACCAACGAAAATTTCCACCCGAGTTCAAAATTCGAAATTTCACGTGCTTTTGAATTCGCACAAAGCCAGAGTATGACACCGCGATAATCTGATCGATAGACAGACGCGGAAATCTGTCAATCATCGAGCCTCCATACAGCTTCGTACAGAATAAAAATTGAAATTGCACTTTCGCCAATATTATACGTCACAGTATGCTTACAAGTCGCCTGAAAGTTGAACTTTCTTGTTAAAATGTACCGTTGCTATTTCATGTCAATTCGAATTTTCAAACCATTACTCTCGCAACGTCACTGAAGGCTTATAAGGAAAAAGGGATAAAACTCTTTATTTGATCATGTCAACTACTCTTAATATAATGCGTGTCTGGCTCTAAATGGGGTACGTGCTGCCTGATAAAATAAGCTCATATTGCTGCCATTTCTGCCGATAATACTTTCATTTTTTCCCCAAATTAAATAACATCGATTGCCAAACGAAACCTTTTTTTACTGTATTATTTTATTGAGCTAACGCGTACCATTTTAAATTTAATACGTATCAACGTAAACTTCTCGCAACGTGACATTAACCAGATTAACTATGTATAAAAATACGAAACCCTACCGACGTTTACAGGATTGGCGAAACTTGCTACTCATCTGAGACAACTCGCCTTTCTCTCGTCTCTGATACCATCGCAGACCTAATTAAACACATCCGAAACGACGCCAAAAATTACATCAAATTTCGTCACGCCATCAACTCCGACAAAAATAATCGAAGTAAATTTTCGCGCACATTCGCGAACTTCTTACCCTTCAAACAAACCATCGCAACCAGATATAAGGTGGATTTTGTTAAGGGTTGTCATTCCGTATCACACCCTATAAAATATCGCGTTTTTCTTCCCCCCTTGTTGCGGCGCGTTTCGGCGAAAGAATGAAAAAAAGAGCATTTCCAATCTTTTTTGGAAGTCAATTTGTTTGATTATTTGCCTTTCAAAGGAAATCCTTTGAATTTGATTTCGTTCGCACAAAAAAAAGAAAAGAAAAATGATGAGAAAATGAGAAAATGTCAGCCAATAATCGCGGCTTTCAAACATTACAAACGTAAAGCCTTTATACAGAACGCAACGCAAACGCCTTTTATCCTAACAATTTCGTTTTTCTTTCGACGTACCCGATATTAAAAATAAATCAATTATTTGCTTTTGATGTTGAAATTTGATTTTTCCCCATTCTTCTTTCACGTCGCCGTCGTTTCCTTTTTTTTTTTCGAGGCGAAGCGATTTTTATTTTTTTGTCGCGTCTTCCAACGTCTTAATTGTTATGTGATCTCAAAGCGATTAGATTTTGTCGCGGTGAAAGATGGTGAGAAGGGGATTCCAATCTCTTCAATTATGAAATTCATAATAAACAGTGCAATCAAAAGAGTAAGGAATTTTTATTTATATTTTTCGCTTACGATTTCAAAGTAGACTTGGAAAAACAATACTTCATCAAAACCAATCGTTGAAAGGGCCTAATAAAGTACTTTCCAAGAAATAATTGTGCTACTGTCGTATAACCATCGATGTTGATGCCTTCATAATAAATTTAGATCACTCATTTAACACTCTGTATCACCTAAAAACCCAATTTGATACACGATCGGTGGCTGAACACCTTCAAAGTCGTTTTATGCAACATATTAATCATTGAAAACATTTTGATGTGAGTCAAGTTGCATGACTTTTCACCTAAAATGTTTTTATTGAGATCTCGTGCCTTCAAAAACAAATTATGCAACTTGTTTGATATCTGGTGCCACACAGCAGCCGAAGTTGTCTACTTACTGCTCTTTGAATATCTTCAAAATCACTCGATGAAACATATTCATTACTGAGAACAATTTGGTGCTTTACAAGTGGCATAGCTTTTCCCTTGAGATTTTTTCATTGAAATTTTATGTCTTTAAAAACAAGCTATGCAACTTGTTGGACAAGTTCAGCATTAAATTGAAATTTAGGTTGCATACTCACTAATCCTTAAATACCTTCAAAAATCACCTTATGCAACATATTCCACATGGAGAACATTTTGATGTTCTTCTAGCTGTATAAGTTTTTTTGAGACTTTTTCAACGTAATTTCATGCCTTTGAAAATAAGCTATGCAAATTGTTCGACAAGTTTGGTATTGAATTGCAACTTAGGTTGCATACCCACTGCTTCTTAAATACCTTCAAAAATCACCTTATGCAACATTTTCATCATTGAGAACAGTTTGATATTCTTCTAGTTGCATAACTTTTTTTAAGAGATTTTTTCAACGGAATTTCATGCCTTTGAAAACAAACTATGCAACTTGTTTGGCATTTCATATTGAACCGCAACTTAGGTTGCATACCTACTGCTCCTTAAATACCTTCAAAATCGCCTTATGCAACGCTCCCTCCGCGAGAAATTCTCGGATACAGCTTATCACATCGTACACAAGAAGCCGAACGCAAATGAACTACCGAACGAGAAACACGCTTATATTTCCACTATCCATAACAGCTCGTTAATTACAAATGTGTATATAATCGAAAATAATAGGGTTATCAGCGACATTTAAGTAATTATATTAGGTCTATAAGAAAATCGCTTATCCGCCTTCCTGCGGGTCTTTCGGGTTAATTTAAACCCGTCCAAGGATACAAGACGGGAGAATCTTGAGAAACGCGACGACACGCTACGGTACAGTTGAAAAGCACCCGTGAAAATGCGAAGGGACGAGTACGAAGAAAATGATAAATTAAAGCGATGTAATTGCGTGCAGAACGGTGCCATATTTCACGACACCCGGGATAAGAACGCAGTTGAATTTACCCTCTTACAGGCCAATTACGATGAGTAGCTCGTTTATCAAAATTCATTTGGTTACGATGCTTTTCCTTTTAATCCCTTAACTTCTTTTTGTAAGTCTCTTCGTCATGCTAATGAGTAAAGTTTATCACGTGCCGTATTTTTGCTTTTCGCGTCCCATTTAATATCCGATTATTAAGATTCGTCGTCTTTCAACTTTCGCTACGTACATCTTTTCCGCTCGTCTTGCCACTTCGAGAGGGTTGGCGCGTTTCGATATTAAAATCACAATTTTCGATTCTTCGTCACGGTGACGGATTTTTTAACACGCTACAGTCTTTTTTTTGCTTCCTCATCCGCGGACTTTCTTATTCGGCGACCGACTAACGAAAATAATAAATAAAAACCCCTTTTATTAGAAAAATTTATCTTTTTAACGTCTTCTTTTCATTTAATTCGACAACATTTATCTTTTCCCGCTTTAAAACTTCCGTTTCGGTGTTTATGTTCTCGCGGCTGCATTTCCTTCGCGGCGCGTCTTTCTTTACGCCTTTTAAAGCTCGATTTTCTCGGATCAACGAGCATTTAACAATGTATATTCGTCATTTTTAAATAACCTAGCGACGATAGCGTCGTCGAATTTGGTGACTTTGAGACGTTTAAAAATAAAATATGTTACGATTTACGCAAAAAAAATATTCAATTTTTTGCGTACATATAATTAAGAGATGCCTAGAAAGTATTGGTTATGCAATTTATTATACATTGTTGTCCAAAAAGTTGCATATCTTTGTTATATCTGCTGAATGAGTTGCATAGCTGATACTTCAAGGAAAAGTAGGCGAAATTTGAGATGAGAAAAATTACTTCAATAAAACATGTTCCTCATTCACATTGCAACAACTTTTGCCTCCGCCATTTTCTTCTGATGTTGCCTCAAGCCTACTAAAAACACACAAACCAGAGTTTTCCATCAAAATCATCATCTTTCATTTTCGATACGTGCCATGAAATTGTATACTCGACGGATTATGGTTTTTCACAGTCTGAGGAGGAGGGAGAATATATGATTATATAAACTTTTGGGTTTTTGTGGGTATGTACAGCTGCAAAAATCTTTGAAATAAGTTTTGGTTCAAATTCAGGGTTGCAGCATTTAGTGATGATTTCCAGCTTTTTCGTAACAACCATTTGAATTATTTCCACCATGGTATTTTCCTTCTACGACCAAGATAGACAAATTGGAAAAGTCGATAAACCTCAAACCGTATATATGATTTAGCTCAAAACTTCTTGAACATATTTTCGGCACTCAATGTACTCAAGAAGTTCATGTTCACATAAGAACACCATACCACGTCAAGAGCCCTTATTCGTATCGTATCGAGTCACCCTCGAGGGGACGCAACTTCAAAAGCATATCATATCGCGACGTGCTATCGGAAAATTCGAATTTATTTTTCAATTTAGGAAAAATTCGATATTCAGCCGTTAAATTCGTATAGTATGTTACATTACTAGATGTCAGTTTAATAAGAAGAAATGAAAAAGACACGTTCGAATTGTCGGCGAATTTCGAGAAAAAGAAGCTGTTCGCTGCAGTTGACAAACAGTGACAGTCTGTACGTTACCGTAAGAATATACATATTTGTTTACATTTAAACATTTGCATGTTGTCCGACCGAATTTTCCAGTTTGACGTACAATTTCCATATCTTTCGCAAAAGTATATTACTGCCTTGTTCGCAATTTTCGTATTCTATTTCATCCTGTTTACCGTCGCCGTCTTCGTATTAAAATTTCACCGACTGCTTTATCAAATTCTCAACGCAAAATGTCAGTTATAATGTTTAAAGAAAAATATTTTACTTTATTTTAGTCACGAACGCCTTAAATGTATATGGTGAGCAGAAAAGTTCGTTTTATCCGAGAAAAATTATTATAGCGTTTGAAAAATACCCCCGAAGTTTCACTTTAAAATCGTTTAAAATAATTCAAAATTATTACGCCAGTTTTATTATTTTTCTATATATTCACCTGCCTAAGTGAATCGTATCTAGTTTGGTTTTTATTATAAAGTAAATTTTACTTTAGGCGACAGAGGTTTCATTTACACGCGAATCTAAGCTTTAAATAGATCAATTTGCTCGTTTATATCTTTGTTTTGCTCGACGACGTTTCGAAATTTCATATCGTGCGAGTTAATGGAAATCGTACGATGCGATTATTTTTCACTCGACGTGTCACATTCGCACCGACTCTAATATTCTCCTGTTTTAAATTCAATCTCGTATTCCAACAAAAATGAAATGTAATCAGCCATAAAAACAAATATTTCCCCGAGTATAAGGTTCATTTGAAAGGAGACCAAGTCAAGCGAACAGATTGCATTACGATTACAAAACATATTTTACGATTAAATCGAAAAACAAGCGCGAAAAAAAAAGACAAACTGATTCCAAAGGTTATTTGAAATGTATCTCGACGTATTGAAATATTTTCAAACAATTAAGACGCTTCATTGTGCACGTATGTTACAAAAAAGAACGCATAGATTATCTACGCGTTAGTCTAGGCAATACATTCAACACTAATAAGCCGAAGGTTGCAGACAAGACTGCGGGTATAGTGAATTGCATAACTAACTTTTGCAGGAAAAAACACTAAAATCCCTTTAACTTCCCAGAAAAATGAAAATTATGGAGTATCGCTCTGTGAGACAAACTATAGTATGTCTAAGAATGTTATACATAATTATGTAAAAAAAATTGCTCAATTTTATAAAAAAATTGAAGTTACAGAACCTCATTTTGAGGTTTCTAAGCTCCCACAACTTTGGTTGTTAATCAAATGGGACAATTTTTTGATATGATATTCTAAAACGTACACTTTTTTGTCCAATAGGGCGATATTCCACAATTTTAATTATCCCGGGCAGTTACAGGAATTTTAGTGCTTTTTCCTGCAAAAATTGCTTATGCAACCAACTATACCCATAGTCCCGTCTTAATTAGAATTTTTTCGAATTTACTGCTCCCTTAATTTCAGGGTTGACCAAATGACGAGAAGAATAATTATTAATCCTTCCTAGTCACACTTGGTGAAATTCACTAATCTTGAACTTTTAGCATTTGTCACGTCAAATATAGTAGTGACAGGTGACTCAACGCAGGGGCGCTTCAAACACTCAACCTTTAAGGACAGTTTGCCGGTCGGCACAATTTGCTGACAATTTATTTTCCGGCTATAGAATTTTTCAAAAAATTTCCGATTTATGAAAAAAAAAATTGAAATAGAAAAAAAATTCATGACCAAATAAAGTGGTGGATCCTCTTGGGGGAAAGAAATGTGGCCAAAAATGTAGTATACACAATTTTCCCATCTCAATAACTAAAGGGGCTAGGCATTTTTGAATTTGGAAAAAATAAATAAAAATACATAAGTTTGATTACAATATTTTGAGCTTCCCCTTACAACCAAAAGTATGCAATATGTTGATTGAACGTTATTTTCACTTGAAATGGGTGCTTGTATGATTAGAAGCAAAATAATTGCAACCAGAGGCTATAACAACCGTTTTTTTTTTTTTTCAATAAAATGAGGTGTTGGTGAATATCACTAAGTGTGACTCCCACGTACAAATACATATATGACTTACATAACAATGATACAGTAAAAACCCTTGGTAAATTTCATCAAAGAACTAGACCCAAGATCAATATACTCGAGCTCCTTCAATTCCAAGAGCTGGCAAACCCAAGTACTTCAGTTTACTTCCAAATTATCCCACAATCACACGAGCCTTGAGACAAAAAACAGGACCAAAGTTACTCCAATGTCGCATAAGTTGCCTACTCGAATTGCCTGACTTTCAGGAACTTCTTATGCAACTCAATTAACACAAATGTCGAAATGGCTGCATTTTGCCGATACTTTGAAGGGAGAAAAATTCAAATCGAAATAACTTTTCTGGTAGGACTATACCTGTTATTTTCAGTTCACGACGGAAAACTAAACAAGTAAAGACAAGTTGTTGAGAAAAAAAGGTGTAAACAAGCGTATCAGGCATCGGTAAAAACATTTGTTAAATTATTACGTTGAAAATAATTTAATCTGTTAGTCGTATTGTGGACGAAATGTTTCAAAAAACATCTTCACATATTTATAAGGCTTTCCGCGAAATGCTTTTATGGTTTCGAATTTCCGTCTTGCGACGATTGTGCGATATACGAAGGATTTTTTTCTCGTATCCCGAGAAGGTAATATTTTATTCGCGTCGAAAAAAAATTCAGTTGCTTTTAAGTTGTTAGGAGAATTTGCTTTTTGAACTTCATGCATTAATCATGTTAAGTTGCTTATTGTTTAGGGTTCTCAAGCAGTGTTAACACATCGAACTAAAGATTTTCCTTTTTAAATTACAATTCGCGTTAAAAACGGTGAAAATGCGGGGAAAAATCGATAATTTAAAGCTCCGAGAACGCGCAAATCTTCGGGGATGAAAAGACATAAAGAAATAATATGACAACGACGACAGACGGAAACAACCCCATCAGCGTTTCGATATATAGAAAACGAAACGACAACGCGGAAAATATCTGACGAACGACATAAGTCCTTATGTTAACTTTTACGTAGCTTTAATCAAGTCGTTGGCAGGTGTCGAACGAACAAATTATCTTTTCGAGTACGAGTTATGAGATTGAACCGGCGGTTACAACCCTCTGGCGGACGATTGCTTCTATTGCACTTTCCCAATTTACAGCTAGCCCCGGCATTAATAATAGTCTTCGATATAAACCTTCGCTAAATAAAGTATCTGGTCAATGTGCCTTGGCTTTTTTTTTCTTCCACCCCACAACCGCCTTTGCGCCAGTTCTCCCTCGCGAGAGAAATTTTTAAACGTCTTTCTTCGGGTTTATTCTACCGAATGGCTAAATTATCTAGTTTATTCGTAAAATGCCACCTTGTACGATTGCATTGTCAGAGTCCTAAGTGCCTCATTTTTTTTACTACTATGAAATTACTATTTTTCGCCCCCATCGAGGATGTTACCTACTTATTGCTATCGATCAATTTAACATTTTTTTGACATCTCGGCCCAAAGGTCCGATATCAAGTGCGCCTCAATCTCGACAATTTTATTTCATCTAATAACTCGATGAACTACAACACGAGCACCATCACCTGTACCACATTCGCGGTGATATTTTCCCAATATAAATTCGCCCATAAAACGAGCCCATTAGCATTACAAAGGCTCGTCGACGGCATCCGGTTAATTGACACCTCCACCGAATATTCGCGTCTTTAAATTGAAACTCGTCCTGTAAAAAGCGTGTTCATTTCGTGCGAAAATCGTAAAGTCATAAATTTGGCCGCATTTATTTAATGTAAATTAATGCACATAATTTTTTAAAAATACCCGCGTTCGTTGGCGTTTCTACTTTATTAAAAACGTTCACTTATTTTCTCTTTGCAAAAGGTGAACCGAAATTTCATTAAAATGTATAATACTACATAAAAGTTGAAACAAGAGAAGATATATGGAGTAGAGAATGTATTCATAATATGATAATAGCCCCGCGCTGTGGCGGAAAAGAATAGAAGGGAGAAAACATTTTTAGCATAGGAAACGAGTGTTAAAGTTTATGGTAACATTTTGGCGCTTCGGAGAACCGCACCGAGCTCTGGGGTGGGCAAAATAAAACGAGATGGAAAACAAGGAAAACGCGTTAATAAAAATGTAATATATGATATTACAAAACACAGATTATCATATTTAATAAATGTGCAGGAAATTGCCCGTCCGGTGCTTTTTTCAACTTATTTCCTCCATAACACCTAACCTCGTTTTTGTTTAAAAAAAGAACGCTCTTTGAAACAAAAAAATTGAGTCCGGTTGAAATATTATAGCCAGCTGTTATCTTTTGGTGTCTGTTTTTTCGCGCGCGTGTACCTCATAGGAGGATTTCGTCCGTTTATTTACGATTTGATAACATTTTGGCTTTTAACGAAACACGAAATTGGCCTTGAAGTGTGTACAATTTCACATACGTTTACGAGCAACGAGTAGCTACGTCTCGCGAGAGCTATTGCGAAAATTTTTATAACCTAATGTCCCTGCTAACGATAAACTTGAAAATACTCTCGCGTAAGGATCAAGTTATACAATTTTTTTCGCATATGTGTACATGAAAAATTACCCAAAAACTTTTTTCACCGAGTAGTTGACTTTATCTGGCTTTTTGAATAAGTGTACCTATTTTCTCTTTTTTTTTTCAGTCTTAAATCGTAATTTTTTTGAAATGTAGACGCACACGTTTTAAAAATACGGTCGTAGGTACAATGTCATGGAAGGATTTTTTCAACTTTTTTTTTCTATCGCGAGAATACCCTGGAATTGTTCTCTTAAAATTTACACGAGTCGAGATATCAGCGTGAAAATTATTGTTTTTGAAATACATTTTGTATATTTTTTAAAACACCGAATACTACGTGAAAAAATTGGCTCACCAACGAAAAGCGGGACCCTGAATTTGAAAAATTATTGTGAAGCCCACAGCACGGTTACCTAAATAAGCGAGGTTCTACAACTCCTTGCGCATGTCTTTTGAGTTGGAGGCGAATTCCTGGTAAATTTTTCCCCATTTTCTGGAAACGGTTAAAGATAAATGTCGAAAAACTGCCTCGGAGATTTTTCTCTCAAAAATCTAAAAATCGACGAATTTGGTCAAAAAGTGGTCAGACTAGTGCATTTTGACGCGGGGAGTTTAAAAATGGCGAAGTTGGTCACCCAGCCCCTCTCCCCTTCAAAACAGCTCTTTTTTAAAATTAAATTCCCTACCGAAACACTGTAAAAAGCA
The DNA here is from genome assembly GCA_003261595.1 of Maconellicoccus hirsutus. Lineage (NCBI taxonomy): Eukaryota > Metazoa > Arthropoda > Insecta > Hemiptera > Pseudococcidae > Maconellicoccus > Maconellicoccus hirsutus. Next base: position 51,523 of record QBDW01005598.1, on the reverse strand, counting down.
AAATCGCACGTATCCATGACAGGAACCATTCTGTTCTGATGCGGGAAATCCGAAATCCGCAAAGGTGGTCACTCATACCCCCCTCCCACTCAGAAGAGTTACGATGGTATTAAAAAATCGCGTCCATCTGACTAGCTTCGCCCCTACAGGGGGTTTTGTTAGATAATTTGACTGAAAAATGCAACTCTTTTGAGTGGAAAGAGGGAATGGGTGACCAACTTTGCGGATTTCGAATTCCCCGCATCAAAACACCCTGGTTTCCACCATGGATACGTGCGATTTTGCCTTTTACGGGGTTTCGGTGGAAAATTTGACTAAAAAAAAGGCAGTTTGGAAGGGGAGAGGGGCTGGGTGACCAACTTCGCCATTTTTAAACTCCCCGCGTCAAAATGCACTAGTCTGACCACTTTTTGACCAAATCCGTCGATTTTTAGATTTTTGAGAGAAAAATCCCCGAGACGGTTTTTCGACATTTATCTTTAACCGTTTCCAGAAAATGGAGAAAAATTTACCAGGAGTTCGCCTCCGACTCAAAAGACATGCGCAAGGAGTTGTAGAACCTCGCTTATATCGGTAACCGTGCTATGGGCTTCACAATAATTTTTCAAATTCAGGGTCCCGCTTTTCGTAGATGACTATACAATTTATGGAGGGCCGAAAAAAATCAGGGGTCTTGGATTTGGCTGAAATTGTAGCATGTGGTAGGGTTTGAGTTGAAACCATCTCTATCCCATGTGAATTTTTAGGCCCCTAGGTCACCCCCAAGTGAAGCTCTGACCCCTCAAAGTAGGGTATTTTTCGAAAAAATCGCGGTTTTTCGCGTTTTTATTTCCAAAAAGGATGTCATATCAAGGGTTTTTGAGATACTGAATCCAACTGTGGTATTGGCAACGCATGCAAATTTTTAAGTTCGGTTGCATTTCAATGGGCACTAGTCGATTCATCAAATTCATGACTTATAACGACCCAATTTCAGCAGAAAAAAATAAATTCGCAATTTTTTTCGATAAAAACACTAATTAGTGAACTTTTACTCAGAAAGTCGCTGATAAAAATATCTTCCAATCGAAAAACCAATACCACAGTTGGGATTGAAGTCCTAGCCACCCTCGATCTAACACCCTCTTGGAGGTAAAAACGCGAAAAACCGCGATTTTTTCGAAAAATACTTTACTTTGTGGGGTCATAGCTCCACTTGGGGGTGATCTAGGGACCTAAAAATTCACATGGGATAGTTTCAACTCAAACACTACTACATACATACTACAATAACTTTATTTTTTGGAATTTCACTTCAACATGTCCCCTAGGACTTCCTCTTCACAAAAATAATATGTTTCGTCAAATTCACAAAGGGATGGAGAAATTTTCCACGGGACTCTTCCGACTATAACAAAAAAATTTCTATCGAGTAAGTCTCCATCGAAAAATCCACTCTTTACTCCCTACACACGAACACTTTGAATTCGTCATAATTAAATACACAAGCCTCGTGCCTACTCTTATATGTAGAACGTTTGCAGAATCAGGAATTCGAATCGAAACACCGGCGCTTATCTCGCCATCAATCAATTTCCATTTTTAATTCGAAATTAAAAAATAACGCCGCTACTAAACGTAGAGTTTACAAATGAAATTTTCGTGTAAACGTCACAATATCTAGAAATCAGATACCCGTAACACGCCATGTTGCGAACCAAAAACGAGCTCGGGAAGAAAACCTAGGGAAACGGTTTGGCGATAAATTAAATAAAAATATAATCGTTATATATTTTCGCGTTTTAGCGGCATCGAAAACGAATTTATTTGCGGATTTTGCATTTGTTATTCGAGAAAATAAATTGGCGATACGAAAGAATTCGCGGGGCTTCTCCGGTGATAAATGGCATCTCGACGACGGATGAAAAAGGCGAAATATTTTTTCACTCGAATCGACGCGTAGCAGAGTATTTCACCGTTAAAGGGTTAATTTCGCGCGAATATCTCGATCAATACTCGCGAATTCGTAATTAAACAATTTTACAACCTTGGTGTATATTTTTAAAATGAAATACGCACCGTAATGCGGAAGATGTCAACGAAACACGCCCGTTTTGCAGAAGCAAAGTGGTGATTACATGGGCTTTACATGTTGACAGTGTGTTAAAAGGATGTGTTGACAAGCTTGTTACTTGTTAAGTCCTCTTTTGGCGTTGAATTCTCCCGCTCGACTCCTTTTTCCCTTGCTGTTTGTTGTCATTTTGCTCAACAAATAGGGATTATTATAGTAATGGGATTATGGAAGATCTCCGAGCTGTCTTTTCACTGACGCAGTATAACACGTGTTTCGCTCTCTTTACAATTTACCTACCCTGAAAATTAACGCGTTTAACGTCGATCCATCATACGCTTTTACCCGCACCCTCCTTCACCATCCCGCTGCAACGCGCCCCTACAAACGAGAAAATAATTTACTAACAAGCACGTACGTTCGGTGCCGTATTCGCGAAAAATTTAAATATATTTTCACGACGAGCCTCGTAAATTTCCCAAATAACGAGATATCTACCAGACTTATATACATCTACGTATATCGAATTTAAACGTGACGCTTATTGATTCTGGTATTTTAGCATTTCGCCTTTCCCGTCGCAATTTCGTCCCCGAGAAAAATACCCCCTGCCTCTATATTTATCCCTAGCGATGTCATAAAACCTTCGAAAACCGATATGAAATTCATTTCGGCTCTTTCGTCCTACAACACCGTGTCCGAACTTGGTTAAGCCATTCGGTAAACACACGTGTACCAAGAATTGCATTAGCGAAATTACCAACGGCGCAATTATCGCGATGAAAAAATAATCCCGCTTGTTGATTGATCTTTATGAATTCGAATAACTCATGTCGAAAATTTCGCCTCAATTTTTCACAACGTTCAACGCGACAAACAACTTTGCAAATATTAATACACTTAGAGGACCTTTTTTTAGACTCTTTTGGGTAAAAATGTCATTACACAACTTTTCATACACGAATGCATGGATATTTGCATAACATGAGATGAGCAGGCGCGATAACTGTCCCGCGTAGGCAACCCAGATAAGCAATTTAATAATTACACTGGAGCACGAAAAATTGCATATATGATCTTCAGCAGGTAAATAAAGGTTTGTGATAGGATACTGAAGGTTTGCAACTTTATATTCAGAAATATGCATGAAATTGCATATCTAGCAATTCAAAGACAACGCAGCTCTTCTGTTTCGATAACCTTTTTTTTGCCTTTATGGTACACCTCATGCAACCGTGCTTCCGCATTACTCCAAGGAAAGGGTAAAGAGGGGGTAAAGAGGGGGGTACTCTGACTACATAAGGGGCAAATCCCTTTCATGCGTGGTCCTAACACAAGTTATTGGAGAAGGGAGTACCTGCTTTCTCTGCTGGGTGAGCTTCATCCTGCCTCTTTTAGCATCAATAGCCAGGTGAAGGACCCCGGCTACAAGCTGCTTCAGCCTCCTCTCCGTGCTGTTAGCTGCATCCACTACTGTGCCAGAGATGTCTAACAGGCACATCCTCTTGGATGCGAAAATGCCCGCGGTACCCTGTTCCAGTTTGGGCGCGATTGGAGCATCCTGGTGGTTTCTCATCATCACCTATTGCCTCCAACCCAAAAGTAGTCTTAGGAGTTTGGGCTTCTTTATGCCTCTTTAAGCTTCCTTTTGCGAGAATATTTCACTCCTTCGAGTGGGGCACCCCGTCAACCCTCTGGTTACCCATCATTTGCGCAAGCACATCCGGCCCCAGAGGCGGTTGTCTACATGTGCCCCTGACCTCTTTTAACATCTTTTTGCTGTCAACCTTTCCCAGTCCCAGAATGCCTACTGCTGTTCCGCGATGTTCACCACCTCAGCTAGTGACGTGATTGGTGCATCCTCCCAGTTTTCCTTCATTGGCCATAGCCTCAGGCCCCGTACAATTTTACGAGTATGGATGCAAAACTGATCAACTTGTAGCTGAAAATATGCCGCCATTGAATCCTCGTGTCGTTGTGACCATGGAACTATAATCATAGTTCTATGGTTGTGACACCTTTGATTTTGACGATATGCCGCAACTTTCAATGACTGTTTTTCTACGACACAACTTCATCTGAAAAATGAGTTTATAATAATCGAAGGAGTAGATTGAGGGTGAAGAAATCACAAATTTTCGTGATGTACTTCAGCACCTTCAAATTTAAAATTAGGCAAAACATTCAACAGATGTTCCATTTTTGTAGCTTTATTATCAGTTGAAGGATCAAACACTTCAAGCAGGACACCCTGCATGCATAATAACATTCTTCGAACGAGCCAAACATTTAATGCGAATTGAATAAACAATTACAAAAAATGGCTTAAATATAAAACAATCCTCACCATCTCTTCTGAACCCCTATCTCTTGCAAAAAAAACCCTCCAACTTCTCTCCACTTCCTTCACGCCAGCTTTTTTTACATCCCGCATAACTTATCGTCGAACTCGATTAAAGCGGACTTCTATACACTCGAGGGAGTCGGCAAGTCGCATACATTCGGACATAGCCGGCGTAGAAGGAGCTTAGCACACAGTTGGCAATCGTTTTGAATTTAATGGTTAATCCGCTGCGAAGTATTTTTAGAACTCGCTCCGACAAACGGCTACCAAGATGCATTAATTAAATTTGTCTGTTAAATTGTATATACGAACGCAGCTCGGGCAATTTATCTGCCATTTTAATGACCGCCCGTTAAAAGGAACTTGAAAACGAAACATACTTAACGATGAACAAATTAAAAAACGAATAAATTACTACGACACGCAACAGATACCGCATAATCTGTTAATTACATTGTAACACGATAATGAGTTTTTTGCACGAAAAAGTGGACGTTAATGGGACCCGTCTCCTCTTTTTTTCCCCCAACTGTCGTCGTATTTTGTTTAATCCGCTCTTACGCGTAGTTTTTCACTCAGCATCGTGTGGAATTTTTCCTCGATTGATTGGTGACATTTTTTTCCGAAGGCAACAGCGAGATTATCGGATTTACTCGCGTCAACGTATCCGCCATATTTCTCTATCTGTTTCGCGACCACGTTTCCTGCGGTTTGTTTTCGCCTCGGTCGACTTCCGCGAACGGTGTATTTCCTCGCGATATTTATGAAATTACACGACGAGCGTGAAAATCGCAGATTCTTCGCGTACCGCGCATTAATATGCCTATGCACACATCCTTATTTGTTTTCACAAGATATTACACAAAGCTGACTAAATTGTTTTACAGTTGCGCCCAATGTAAAGATGATAAATTATCAAGTAAAATTTATACCGAGTGTCGCCTTAATTGAATTATATATGCAACGCGCTCCGCTCCGATGTTAATAAATTAAATCGGATTAAATGCCTTAAATCCGATTTAATACATTCTGTTATCGTTATCGTAGTGAAAAACAAATGTCAAACGTTATTTCAGCATTTATTTACGTTTTTACTTCCAACTAGCGAGAATTTATATCGCGTTAATCCCATAAATTAAAAGCAACGCTGGCGTAAAATGCGAAATGATATAGCTGAAAAATGAAGCCACTTTTAGAAACAGTATTAGCAGCATTGTTTGTCCAATTTAATTTTAATCTGTTACTCGACGTCGAGTCGCGAATCCTCCGAGTTACCTATTCGCCGGCGCGCGGATTCCCTTCCGTTGACGCGTCTAGCTCGCGGCACGACGCCATGGGACGCCTTTTCAAACCGCCGGCGTCGCTACGAATCCACCTTTTGAATTTCGCCGCGTTGTAATTACTAGTGTCAGTTGCGGCTGCCGTGTTTCCCTTTATTTGAAAATATATCTCGCAAATTTGCCCGTCTTGTCGTCGCTGACGCCCCCGGCCGCGTGTTGCAATTTAACCAGCGTATGCTCCGGCCCTTCAGCTGATGCTCAACTAATACGTTGCGAATCGTAATCAAGCGAGTAAACGAAAAATCACCGAGTGCCCGCCGAAATGCCATGTCAGCAGTAAATACGCTTCCAGCAGGTGGAATATTACATCGAATGGTCATTTTGTTGGAATTTCCTTCATCCGTGTACCGAATGAAATATCAAAAATGAATACGAGTAAGTGACGTCAATTTTTTTTGTGAGCTCGTTTTTTCAACCCATAACATCCACATAATTGAACGTTGCTCATCGGTTAATCAAAAAGGACGCCGTTTTGTATGAGCCATCGACTTTATTTTTCTGAATTTCACTTTAATACGTTTTTCAGGGCTTACTTTTCCAAAAGAATATCCCACTGAATCAGCAGAGGGAGGGGGAGGGACAGTTCCAAGCAAATTTTGCCTATTTACATTACCGCCTGAGTTGCGTTCTGAAAGAGTAACCTTCATGAAGGGATAATTTTGTCCCTTCAAAAGCTGGGGTCGGCAAGCATACATACATTTATAGATAGATAGCTTCATCAAAGGTTGTGAAGGCGGTTCACTACTTGTGAAACACTCTGGCCTGGTTTAGATGAAGTGTGCTTACCGTCAGAAGACATCGTGAGTGAAGTGTGAGGAGTAGAAGGGTGGTGGGTGGTCATGTTTACCCATAAGCAGTCTCGAAGGTCATGAATATACCCAGCCAGGGAGCAGCGGAGTTGCCAGTCTAAAAGGGAGCAGTGTGAGGTCGTCTACATGGATGCAATTGAGTCTCCTTGGGTAAAGTGGACATGTGAATGCCTTTATAGCCCATTTACAGTTTCAGCAAATGGCTTTTTGCTTTTGAATAGGCACAGTAGGGTCCAACATAGGTGGGTCGAGTTGCTAAAGAATGGTATTTTTTTCACTATTTGAATGATCAGGGTGGGGGGCTGCTCAATACTTGTCTTATGAGTGATACACTTCAATTTCTGCATTGTAATATCCTCAAGCAAGACTCTCTTGTTTTCTCTGATCTTAGCCAATAGTGCGGCATCCGTCATCCGTTTGATCCGTCATCCGTTTGATCCATGGTGAGAGCTGATTCAAGTTCTAGATTTTCTGAGGAGCTGTCAGCTTCATTAACGAGGATAATCAACACTCAGATATACTTCTTTTGAATCACCTAAAGAGGATAACCAGTCATATTGTTGATAAATTTTCAAAAAATGGTCATCTGCGAACACAAAGTTGTCATCTTGCGTCTGTGATCCACAGCTGGACATCTTGAGGACAGGTGTTCTTAGTCAACAATTTATTTTGCAGACCATTTAACTTCTGAGGGCTGTACTTCCTTTCTTATGACAAATAGATGACACTTGCTGATTATCCTTTTCACAGCCTTTGAAAAGTTCTACAAAAAACTAAACGACAAAAATCCTCCATTTTCAATATCCAACGAACTACTCCTAAACGACCATTTATTTCATCAGCACTATCTTAATCGACTGGAGCTCAACTTGAAATCCTTTAACTGGTTTCATAACTAGAACAAACCATCTCTAACCAAAATATTCACATCTCTGTCATCTGTTACGATTTCATTTTCCATTGCAAAATATAAAATAATATATCCGGCTAAGACTTGTTTACATGTCACCGTTTTCACTTATATACCATGCAACCAAACCAATTAGCAACAGATTTAATCAACTCGTCCAAATACCGAATTCACGACGCGTTCGATGAAGGTATCAATATGTTCATTTCGAGCAAGTACTAGTTTTTTTCACCGTACACGTACTCGATTAGCATAAAATACATTAACGAATTCGTATCCATTTATAAATAAAACCGCAAACGGTCTAATTACACGAAAAGCCAGGCTACCCGACAATAAAAATTTAACGCCGGTAGTTAATTTAGAAGATCATTAATTTAGCGATATTATCAACGAGATTTTTCTTTTTAAAAAAATAAAGATGTTTTTTTCTCTCTTCTCCGAATAAAAGTAAAAAAAACGAATATAAAAATTCATAAACACATCTCGTTGCGAATACATAATTTAATATATATTTTTTATACACACCGGTAATCCTACCAACATATCATTATAGCATAATACAACGCTTTATAACCTCGTCTTCGTAATAATTCAAGCCAAACAGACTCGCCGAGTGAAAAATATATAAAACTATTCATCAAGCTAGCTAACCTTATATCAAAATATTAACATGTTAACACCCATAAAATTAGCAATTTATACAGTTTTTTTTTTCGAAAGTTTACGATATTATGAAACTCGATTTTTAGTCTATTTACAGCAGATCGGTATACTCGAACACATCATTAATTCGTACATTGTAGGTAATAAATAAATAAAAATATCAAACGGAAGCCGAACCATTGCAGCGTATCCACCAAATCCCACCCTGATATTCGATTACATTTACATTTTTATCGCGGCTAATATCAATATGAATGTGGAAATGTAAATTAGCCGAGCGCAATTTATATTAAAATACAAACATATTTTACGCGCTAGTCGTGCTTTAGATGTGTGATTATCCCAATTCTTTATTTATTCGCGACCGTTCGTTTATAGGTACTTGTATGTGTATTTCTACGTACCATATATACGCGTATATGTGTGCGTGTGTATCGGCGAAAATTATTTTTCAAGAAGCGGCGATAATTTTTATGGCCAATTTAAATATTCCACTCGAAACACACTCTCGATAATAAATTAAAACAGTCCATCGAGTTGTTTATTTTATAATCGAATTTTTGCCCGTACGTTAGCGTAATTAATTTCACTATATTTTCGGTACGTGATTTATTCTCGTAATATCTCCCTTTAACCCCCCTTTTCTTTTTCATGATTCGCGTATACTACACGTAAATGTAACCATGGCGAATCGGATGGCAAAAATTGATCAAGATGAGAGAAAAAAAAATATCGGAAACCATCTGCAGCTTCTCATCACCCTCAGAGGTGTGAGCCCCATCAATGCAGCTTGTGGCTTAAGCGTGTATTTCTATTTTAGCAAATTTTCAACGAAACGAGTTGAAATTTTGGTCATGGATGAAGGTTGCTTACCGGAGTAACATATATTTTTTTCAGATTTTTAAAATCACTCCCTCCCCCTCAAGACGCGTTTAACATTTTAAACAAGGCTCAACCCCTCCCTCCCTCAAAAAAAAGTTGACAGAAAAGAATATATTTTTTTATGTATTTATGTGATAATGTATCGACAAGTCAAAAATTATAATGTTTAGAACTTCGGCACAAACTAAATCCTCCTAAAAACCACTTTCAAGCGCCATTTTTAGGGCTAAATAAAAGGACAATTTTTTTTAGTAAAAACATTCTTTAACGCGTGAAAAATATTAATAAGAAGATGAAACTTCATTCACAATGTACCAAAAAAATCGATAGTTCTCGAATAAAAAAATATTGAAAAATCACGTATATAAGCCCGTCAAGTTGATACCAGCCACGAAGTACTAGCGGAAAAAGCACGCTTACGCGCCACTACTGCTTTCCACCACGAACGTCCGTCAAGTTGATTCCGGCCACTGCGTACTAGTGGAAAAAGTATGTTTACGCGCCAGCACTGCTTTCTAGTTTTCCACTACGAACGTCCGTCAAGTTGATTCCGGCCACTGCGTACTAGTAAAAAAAGTACGTTCACGCGTCACTACCGCTTTCCACTACGATCGTCCGTTAAATTAATACCAGCCAGGGCGTACTAGCGGAAAAAGTACGTTTACGCGCCACTACCGCTTTCCACCATGAACGCCCGGTTTTTTTCAAGCTAACGCTGATGTACCGAGTAAATTACCATGCTTCGTCTCAGTGTCACAAAATGGCGGCGGTACACGTGGTTCATTTTTTGTATTTGAATCAAGGTTGCGCTAGTGAACTACGAGGGTTATTGGATTTTGAAATACGTTCTGATGCTGCAGCATATTACGGAAATTATTCAATAATACTCAGGACCACAGATGTAATAGAGATAAGACTATCACGTTTATTTTTTTTTACTTATCTGGAAGAAAGAGAGATTTAATTTTATGCAGGCACTTCTCCGGTTAAGACGTTGTGATGTTTATGTTTCTAATGTATTAAAAAGAAATACCTAGGCTGAATTAGGTTACGAGCTTCCCCCCCCCCCCATACTCAAAATAGAGTTTTGAAATGTATATAATTATATAATTCTACATGAATTTTCTTCTAATTTTTATTATCACATAACCTATTGTTGTTTTATTTATTCATTTATTTATTTTGCTTTGATTTATTGAAATGATCTATCTTGATCTTTTTTAATTTGTATTTATATTTATTTTTTTTTTACTTACAAAATTCCTTTTTCTTTTGGTTTGATGCATTGCATCTGGGCTTCGTCCCTTTCAAAATTCTTTTTTCGTTTTTTTTTTAGTTTATTTTTCTTTTTATATTTTCTTTCAACTTTTGATAATGGAATCACTTTTAAATTACTCTCCTGAGCTGGATAATAATAAATGTGTATGTATGAGTCAAGGTTTCCTTCATATATCTCATCCTTCCCTTCGTACCCACTTTTCCCATCATCCTAAAAGTTGTTGCTCTATAAGTTTTCCTACTATTTTGAATCCGTTATTCTCGAATTCCTTAAAAAATTCCTCCCTCTTTTCCTGGACTTATAGCACACAGAGAATAAAAACGGACCCGGGGCCAATGCTGTGTTCCTCTCAAATTGTATATGATTTATGATACCCATTAACTGAATGAAAACATCCGAGCCCTTCATATATTAAATCAAGAATTGCATTGCCTCTCCCTTTGGGTTCCTTTGAGACGCTAAATATTTCTTAATACGATCTACTGATGCTAAAACTAGCCTTCTGGGTTGATGAACTACCCGCAATCCTTCGCCAAATACACCACGATTCTAGTCTAATTAATACACGGGGAAGGTGGAATCTTAATGATGGCATAATTACATGATGTACACGAAAGGGTAACGGGTATTATCGCCGTTAAGTTAATACTTCGAATCAGATCACAGCTTCACTTCAGATAACCTCTGGGCCACCTTCTCACTTCAACGTCACTTGGACGTGTTCGCCTTTCACTCCTCGGATTAATTTTTTATAATTAATTATTTATCGCCAAAAACCACGACAATCCGTTTCTCTAAATGCTTCTCCGAAATTCCACATCATCTTCGACGTCATCTTAGATTAAAACCCACATTCAAACCACATTTCGCCAACACTCCACACGACGCATTTCGACGAACCATTTAAAACCATATCAATAAAAGAGCAACAGAGAAAACCCCTCGTCTATAACAATTTATCGGGAGGAGGGAACGCCAAAGGACATAGAATTATCTAAATTAATGACTATAATTCTTATCGATACGCGTACACGAGGTTAGCTAAGAGAATATAATTTGTTGGGAAAATAATGACAGATTGTCGTGACGCAGCGTGCAGATGTAATAATACACGTTCGCGGAGACTGTTAATATGTAGTTTCTTTCTTATTAATTTTAATTTCATCGAATCGTCGTCCGTGTATATTAAACCGCCCAAGGGCCGTTTCCTCTCCTGTACGCGTCGAATTAGAGAATGTCAAATTACGTCGGAGCCACGTTAACTACTATTTTCGAGTAAACGAGTGAAAAATTACAGGTTAGAAAAATAGCGCCGAGTGTTCGTCCCAAAGGCCCATCGGCTAAATCGTATCGCTAATGATATGCCTTAACAAATACCCCCAAGGTGTCCACCTTAATATCGAAATCTCCTTCGGATCTACAAATTTCACGCCTTTACTCGGCGCCTGTTCAATTTTAGCTAATCATTGTGAGGTTTTGTTGCTGAGACGAAAAAGGGCTGAGATTTTGGGTAAAATGGTAGATCGAATTTTTCAATTTTACTAATAAATCTCATTATATAATTATTCTGCAGAAATTAAAATCACGACCTTGTGCCAAAACGATAACGCATTAAAAATTAAAATTACTATTACTAAAACAAATATTATGATTAAATGATTAAAAAATAATTAATTAATTGAATTATTCCATAAAAAAAATTGTAATAAAAATAAAAATTAATACAAACATAATAATTTTATTAAAAAAAACTAAAATTTAAATCTATATAACTTGAATAAACTATAAACATGGTTGATAAATGTAATAATTTTGATAAAAAAAATAAAAATGTATATTTTGTCTTCGTTTTTGTACATTACTAAATTGGCTGCTCCTTCACACAACAACTCACGCAATCATACATACTCCGCTTTTGCTGCCTATCCAACTCGTGCAGGATCAATTCGCCCATTTCGTAACGAGACCAATTTCAAATAAATTTTTACGATTAATAATCCTCACTTATCGGAAAAAGCGAACCACAAGCTTTCATTACATCGAAACGCATTACGTATCACTCGACCACCTCTTTAAACGTCTCATAAAAGCATTTCAATTTCAAACAACTCCTCGTATACTTTTCAATAATAAAAATAACGTTAAACGAGCATAATTTATAATTTTTTATTGATCGCTAGACATTCGAATGTGTTATTTTTGAGAAGTAAAACCGAACATAAAATTTACCATGGATGTTTACGAGCAGGTAAAATCTTTCAACCGAATATATACTCTGTGTGCCGATGTATTAAAATTGTTTAAACCACTTTTCCTATTTAGATATTAAAAAAGCAGAAGAGGAAAAAAACACTTCGTATTTGATGGCCGCTTAGATTTATCTCGCTTTTTATGTCTACTGCTTCGGAGATGTTTCCTTGAAACACACGCTATAAATTACTCTCCAGAGTAACCATATTAAACCATCGACTTAATAAAATTTATACGCAAATATTGTGAAAAAATTCACCTCGCTAGCTAATTCTGATAATAGAATTTCATCAAATTCGTCAAACTCCTCTCGCAGCAATAACGCCACGCAATCCATCAAGTACATCCGACACGATATATTAAATCAAAAATGCTAATTAGAAATGGTAACCAGAGCTTGAACGATTTCTTGAGGCCATTTTCGAGTTCACGAATACATTTGAATTATAATACTCGCCGATATTAATTATCATCATTGTATATAGACGTCCGTTAGAAAACCCGAAAAAACCTCTTCGCGTAGGAAATTTGATATAGAAACGAACCAGCTACCTCAAATCATAGGCTATCCGTATACGTGATATTTACCGAAGAAAAAGCAGGTGTATAATAATGCTCGTTTAGGTACACGAAAATCATCGCTCATCGAATTCGTTGCGTTTGATAGTTTCATATTCTAATCAACGATTTGGAAAAAGCTACATTCAAACGCCCAAAATATTCGACATTTCGTCACGCAAATACTAATATTGAGAATGTTTTGGTGAACGGTTGACTCAACGTTGCGCTGAGCACGATTGACCATCGAATTAATCTCGAAATCGACACGTAGTTTAATATCGACAATCTTTATTGGAAATGTGATAATTGAAAATTCCTCCATTTTCCCCTCTCAACTTCTGAGAAATTGTTAAAAGAGGGTATATTAAGATCGACAAGCTCATTTGTTAATTTTACGACCGTAGAGTTCTTTCAATGTAGTCATTTATTGCATCTGGTCACGTAAAAGCGAAAAAAAAAACATGAATGGAGCCTAAATCTCTTGTAAAAATTGTACTATTGACATGTCGCTTCATTTTTGAAGCAAAGGAGACCCTCATCCCAAAAAAAAAGCTTCGCAGCGCAAACCGGGGTTTTCATGGACTTAGTACAACAATACCACCACAAAACACTATTTTTCTAATTGTTCTACATCGGGTAAGATTGAAAACTGCTGAAAGAGACTCAACAATCATGCTTCTTGAGGCTAAAAAGGGAGGGGGGAGGGTGAAAGGTCGATATCCCAACCATGACACAAAATTTGTCAAGGTCAAATAATGGAGGGCTTCCCCTCCTAAATTGTTTAGGAGGCTGATTTTTGGATATGTTACACATATTTTGATGCTCTATCGATTGGTTTATGTTTTAGCCATTTTTGCTTTTTTCACCCCTTTCCTCTCCCCCTTGAAAAAAGTGTCTTATCCAAATTTTGATCCAAGGTCATCTCCACTCTGGTCACCAAGTGGACTCACCAGAAGAACCCTATTACTCGAATTGGAACCTTTTTTTGTCAAAACCGACCCGAGCAAAACCCCAAAAACAAATAAAATATGAACATATATAAATATAAATACAAACTCACATCGATAAAACTGGCCAAAATGGTCTTTTGAGGTTTCGAAACAAACTTTGAGTATACCCTCTCCCACCACAAACTTCTACCGACTACTACAACGTAATAGCTTTGGTTTTCATGGAAAACCCCACGACAATTAAATGGGTGAATAAACACACGAGTAAGATAAATCAAAGGATGAACTAAAATAACGTTCCAAAAACAAGACTCGAACCCAGAGACAGAGAAAGTTGTAAAAACATGACAATAATCCCTTTCAAGACACCAAAACCTAACATTTCATCAAACCAATTTTACGACGCATTGTCCATGAAAGCTCTTCCTTATCACACGAATATCGCAAATATTTGATACAAAAAACGTACTCGTCGAGACGTGCAAAAAGCTAAACTACACAGCGTGACTTCGATGGCGAATGATTAAAACCGACGTTTAAGATTCCAGACGACGTTTCTAATTGCACCGAGTGCTCGAAAAATGGCAAAAATCTTTACATAACAAGGTCAATCTTATATCTTCATTACATTCGCCATCAGCCATCTGAATTATTTCACAACACAAACGTCAACTTGTCAGAATCACACTTCCGAGTAGATAAAATTCACCTTCTTTATTGCGCCTTAATTTAACGCCGCTAATTAATTCTTCATTATTTAAAACTTCTATTAATAAATGATCGGCCACAAGGCGAAATGCCAAAGTTTTAGAATCGTTCTTTTCAATTCGTATCTTTTCTTCCATTTTCAATTCCTTTTCTGTTTCTAGCTACTATACGCCCATTATTTTTCAATTGACGTTATTTTTTAAATGGCATCTCAAGGTAAATTCACCCTCGAGAAATTATTGCGTAAAACTCGACCAAATGTATAAACTTTCCATTTCAAATATCAACAATTTCGATTAAGAGACGTGCTTGAATTACAGGAAACCAGGTGAATCCTAGTTGCCTGCAGTGGTATTGGTTAATTTTACCAGTTCCTCGGTGGACTCCTTGGTGGTATCTGGATGACCTCAATAACACAGCTTGTTGATTTAACCATTTGATTGAGATATTAATTGAAACGAGAATCTGCAGATGGGCGGTGCTGTTAGAACCACTGTTGGAATTATCCATACAAGCGCAAGGTTGGATTAAACATGATGCATTTACACTAAAATTATAATTTGTTGACATCTTTTGGCAACTTTTAGAGATATATTGTTGGCAACTAAAAAAACGTTCTTAGTTTCCAAACAGCTTTGGATTTAATTTGTCGCCAGTAAGTGTCGCTGAATAGAGAAATCACAAATTATCGATTAATTGGATATTAACAATCACAGAACAGTTCAATTATTTGGATGAGAGAACGGAAAAGGTAAGAGGTAAGATGCTCGAACTTTGGACTGAACCAAGTCTGGAGTCTTGAGTGATTCACGAGTGAGCTTTTAACAGAAAACTTTGGGCTCCAAGACTTCAGGATGCTTGGGGGCAGTTAAAAGCGAGGCTCAATGAGTCAGGACCTTCTAAAGACAAGAAGCAATGGATGAAGGTACAGTATCATTTTCAAGTTAGTTTCATGTCATATTTTCAATGCCATTTTTTTCAGTACTGGAATGACATTAAAAATCAGACGAAAAGAAAACGTGGAGGGGAAGGCTCCCAAATTCATCTATCCCCAAACAAGGAGAAAATACTATCCGAACACGTGTTGGCCAAAAGCTTAGACATCATTTTTTTTGAAATCCTGCTCCAGACTGAATAGCAAAAAGCCCAAAAAAAAAGTCAAAATGAATGCAATTCTCTGAGGTGCGTTATATTGACATGTAACATGAAAGATTCTGAGTTGAGTACGATTTGATTCCTTCTTTTCCAGGGAATCATTCGCCACAACAATCTTAGTGTTTTTTTTTTTTCGTTTTTTTAAACCTCCAATTGATCCAATATACCAATTCGACATCTCTCTCACCCAACGAAACCCTTCTCTGCTTTCAGGCTTTCACCAATCATTTACTGCACATTCGCCCGACCTAGCGTTCATTAAAAATCTCGCAAAACACGATCGATTAGTCTAGCCTTCCAATTTATTCTCATTAACGATGCATTTCTTGCATCTAAAAAATTAATGGAACACCAACGAATCGAATTAAAACGAATGTTTTAAAAAATTACCGCAAGCTAAAAAGCTCGCAGCGAGGAAGCGTGGTTTCGTGAAAATCATCAGATTGCGCGCATTCCACAATTTTCGCAGTAATTCTACATAATTGCTACTACGAAAAGCAATAATTACGAAGGAGTTGGCAACCACCAAGGTAGGGGGGTTGTAAATTAAAAAATGCACGCCTTCGCGCTGTAATGCACATCGGTGTATACAAAATATACTCCATAAACTATCCTGACCCCTTAGGAGGTGTTACAACGTACATAAATTTTCTTCAAGGATCGAACGATTCGTTTGTTTTTGCAAGCAATACGCGGCGAATGAACTTCAATCAGAATGTACACCTGGAGTGACTCAGTATTAAAAATGTAATCCTTTGGTTCTAGGGGGGGGGGGGGAAGAGGGGTCTCCAGTGAAAAAAAAACACGTTAAGAAAACTTGACGCGTGCAAAAAAAGTGCATTTTTTTTATATCGTAAATTAAAACATAATCTGGTGTTTTTGTTGGGATGATATAATCTGTTAATTCGGGTTAGCATTCGTTTTCCCACTGTTTGGAAGATATAGTTGGTTGTAAAGCAGGTAGGACACTTTTCAGCATTAATTATGTCGCTATAGCGATTGCTCGGTATGAGGTCCGTTCAAGATCTTCCTTTAACGGTATAATTAAATATTCTAACAACCGAAATAAATATGTCAGCCGCGAGACAACCCGTCTGAATTTGTATTCGAAAACGAATTGAATAATAATTTATTTTTATCCTGTTTCAGCTACCAAATTTATTTGTTTCGGCTTAATAGCAGTTTAAGTTTTAAATGCGAAACGTCTGAGCATAAATTAACTTAATGTGGCAAGCTTTTAGGGTAATTTTTACAAAAGAATCATGTAGGTATTACATAATTTATGAAGTTGCACGCGTAGATGTATTTTAACAGTGTATTAATGGCTTGTGTATAAATTTAAATTTAACGATCCGCTTGAAATAATATTTATCTAGAATATAAATTGATTTTATATTTTTTTAGCGCCATTTTCAAAGCAATTATCGACCGTTTAAATTAATTATCCGTTTTTTTCCCCGCTCTATGTTTTTAAAACGTCAATGTGTCGCTTCTTGTTCTTTGTTTTTAAGCCTTAATCAAGTTATAAACCCTTACCCACCGAACATCTCGCAGCGATTTTTTTTCACGATTCCTCGAATCAAAGATGTCGTTTTTTCGCTGAAATATTATTCGACACGATTTGGTTGACATTCGAAACAACTCGTCGTTAGAATCAAAGTATTGACGGAAGGATTGGAATCTTCGCTTGCTCGTGGCTTAATAGCTTGTAACGTCGTAAACATCCAAAGATGGGTGAAATATGCAAATCGCATTTGTAGCTCTTTCATACACAGCTACCGATTAAGTTCAACGTAAAAATCGTTTTTTTGCGTTATTAAACGCGCTATAATACCAATCCCAACATTCAGTTTTCACATAGAGTCCACCATGATCAGCAAAACGCCCCCCCCCCCCATCAGGAACAACCCTTGTAGTCCAGAAAAATTAGCATTGCATAGGGAAAAGTTTTCAAGCAAGCTGAAAATTTGCATACTTGTGTTTGAACGCGCCCAAAACAAATCTGAGGTGCCTGGGTTCGTCTGGTGAGCGCGTTCCCCTAAATCGTGAATTTTAGCCCCCCCCCCTCCAAGTCGGTTTTTGTTGAATATTTTTGTAAATTGGTCAAATAGCAAAAATACCTCTTCACTAAATTAATCTACGTCAAATTTCCTGTCAGATGATCCATAATTCATAACCCCAAGGGGGGAGGGGTAGACCCACAACCATCGAAAAATGAGGGGCTTTCAATAAGCGTTGTGATTTCTTGAGAATACGGTTATCGTGTTATTTTTAAAGCCTTTTGTGGGTATATAAATCAATGTTGATCCCATACGATGGCATTTCAGCCAACTTACACGCAGCCCACTCTCCCCTCCTCATAATTTTGGGCTTACCCGCATTATGTGAATATGTACGTAAAAATTAAAGTGTTACAAGATCTAAAAATATAAATTCGAGAATAAACAGTTATCTTGAATACAATGTATTACTTAATTTCCGAGTTTACCATTGTGTAGATCCTGTGACCGCTTCCCCTCCAGTCGCGGTTCACATCTTTTCTTGGAAAATCTATGTTGATAATAATTTTTAATTACAATTTTTTACCCATGTAACGAGTCATGTTCGAGTATAAAATTTAAAAATCAAAAATACAAAAAAAAAATAAAAAAACAAAAAACAAAGAAAAAAAATTTTCTTTCGGCAGAGACGGGGATCGATCGGTCGACCGTTGCGCGACGCGAGTAGGACTGCACCGCCTTCCTACTCGCTTATGAAGTGTGTCGCGCGACATTATATAATGATCGATCGATCCACTAATCATTGCCTTCGTGTTCTATATCTTTATTTTTTCTTTTTAAATAGAATTGCAACCTATCGCACTTTTGTACCTTATTACATTTTTTTTTCTTACAGGTAAAATCGCGACTTGTCGTTCTTTTACAATCTTATCACGCCTTCATTTGTAGAATTGCGATTTATCGCTATTTTACTTCTTCTTACGACTTTTTACATTTTGATCTGTAGAATCGCAATTCACCGCCACTTTACTCTTTTTATAGCTAATTACGCGAAGTTGCGACTCATCGTGATTTTGTCGTTTAGCTCATTTTTTCACACATCTTTACGAACATATTCCTCAGCATTCGTTCTCCAAACATATTTCTCTCCCCTTCACACCACTCCTTGTTCTCTTTCCTGAGGAACAGCGGTCTGTAGCGTTTAATCTGGTAAAACTTGACAATTGTCGTGTCCCTAATCGCCAAGTTGTACAATATCATTTTCCTGTGAATGAAACGTATCATCGTAAATAGACATTATCTACCTAAAATCTCTCAAAAGCTTCACTATTCACTCTAGTAAAATGGTATTAGAAAAATTACAAACACAAATTTCCAGAAAACGTCGATTTTTCACGACTTTTTCACACACCTCTGCAACGTAGCTAGCGTATCGATATTTCACGTATATTTTCAATTTATCTTTCACGTCTAAAAGCTCATCATCTCAGCAGGTACACGACAATCATTCTATAAATATGCGAAATGCGTATAGCATCGTATACCGCATACATCACTATGGGAAAAAAGGTAAAATGAGACTTCCACTATAGTTAATCGCAACGTCGCTTATAATTTGGCTTGTCAACCACGCCAAGAATGATTTCAAACGAAGGACGCGTAAAATATATTAAACGTTCGTTAGTCATTTATCATCAAATCAAGTTTAATATCGCGTTTGTTAGGTTATTGGAAAAGATGACGTCGCAAAGAAATGACATTTTTCCATTAATGTAACAAAAGGGATAAAAACAGTCGGTTGAAAGGTATATACGTGCTAGGCGCGCGAATCACTAGGAAAATTTCGCAGGGGTCTTGTACGCGGAAAAAAAACACAGATGCCTCAAGACGAGGGCGATGGCTGAGGGTGACACTGTAAATATGATTGATGGTTGTCAAGCCATCAACGTTAAAACATTACAGGAAAAAAACTCGTACAGGTAAATCGTATGGTTTAGTTCCGTATAGCGCTTCTACGCTTCATGCCAATAAAAAAAAGAAGCTGCCTGTCGAGTATTGAAAACGATGACAAAATATTGTATAATGTTCTCTTACGTAACGCAGTATTCCATAATTCTTTGGACAAAAGTAATTTATGGCTCACGTTTTATTTCATATAACAAACGGTCGGATTACCTTCGGGTATTATCATTCATCATACCTTTCAATTACCTTCGATAAAATTAACGCGTATTTTCGTATTTCATGTAGTTCAAGTGGTATCTTCGAAAAGTGAATTTCTTTTTACGACATTTCCATCACCAAAGAAGGAATCGCAAAAGATACAAAATGCGGGAGCAATGCGGACTGCGGTTTAACCTTAAGATTACGCCATGGTTGAAGTACGCTACTGCGACGTAAAGTTTCGAAGTTTTCGCAGTCTGAATTAAGTCGTGTAATTCGTCGGTCAACGGTTTTCATTCATGAATCACCTCCGAAGTTTCCTTCGATTTGTGTCCTAACGGAGGAGCCATTTGAAGAACTTTTTCTTGGCGAAAATCCAATTCCGATGAGTCTTCTGTAGCTCTTTCAAAATATCCAATTTTTGCTAAATGGGATTAACTACTACGAATATGACTCAAGTGAATCGCATCGATGCTTAAAAAAATAACAAAAATACGATTAATCCGAGTAAAAACAAAAACACCCCGATACTGTGCAAAAACCCTGTAAAATGAGCCAAAAATTGACGAAAAATGTAACAAACTCCGCGTGAAAAACGTGATTGGGACAAAAGCAGCCACCCGAAGCGCTAGTATTGCCTTCGAAACACGCCACGCCAAACTAAAACTAAACAGTGTTGGAAACTAAATAAACTGAAAACTTTCTCGTTTAAGTAACGAAAAATATTCGAAAATATACTCTTTAAAAGAACTCAAGTACTCTTAGATATAAATCAAAATGATAAAATTACCCCGAAGGGACACTCAGTGCCAAGCAATTCGTGAAATAATTTCAACTGTTCCACGTTACGTAATCCAACCAAACGAAACCCATTTTGAAAATAAGGCAGCAGCATAATTACTATTTACACGATTACAAAATAAAACGAAAAAAATTACTATTAACAAATTCAAAACTACCTCTTTCTTGGTAATTATTACCTTATATTTCTGAAAATTTATAACATCTCGGTGTCTCGGTAATTATTCAATAATCAAACGTTACATTTTAATTTATCAACGAAACGTGTTATTCAACACATTTTCACCAAAATTAATTAATAGTTTATGCGACGATTAAGTGAAGAAAAAAAACGATACAGAAGGAAAACCTACAAGCGAAATAAGAAATTAATCGTAGCCATCGGGGTCAAGCCGGTGTAACATGAACCGCCAGCATCTAATAACCTAAATAAGAAGAAAAGAACACCTATTCGAAGTAATAATTTAAGACGATTTAATTTCTCATTTATGCTAATTTATAACGTGTTTTATAGCTTGTTTTTCCTCCTCATCTTCGTACAAACGCCATCGATGAAGAAATGCCCGACGTAGATGGAATTAATTTTTTGGCATTCTCGAGCATGCACGTAATTGCGCAACTAGCATTGTTTCGTGTACGGAAAACCCAACGGCGTTAATTAATTTTAGAATTTCAGCGAAATCAATTACTTCATAATGTACAAACATCAATTCGATTATTCCGATTTGTCAACTTCTCGTATCAAACTCGTTGCTCGTATTCAAAATTTTTATTTGACAAGGTCGACATACATAACTAACGATGGTATCGAGTAATAATCAAATGATTTATTAGTTTTATTATTAAAAAATAAATCCACGTCCGTAAACGAGGTACCGTGAACCGAATTCAATGCGTTTAAGAGGAATAAAGCATTCCAACTTGACAACTCAACAGTCAAAACGTCATATTGAAATGATACAATAAAAAATCTTTTCATGTGTGACTTGTTAAAATGATACCTTATCGTTATGAATTTATATCAAAATTAATACCGGTAGCTCGAGTGGGTATTTACGGTGCTTCTGCGATATCTCGATGAACAAATTATTTCGCTGGTTCAATTCAAGTTCAAGTATGCCCGAGAAATGCCATATCAAATGATCTCCAATTGAAAATTTCGATACTCCTCTCGTTAATGATACCGGAGACACGACAGAAAGTGATGGAATGAAGTTAATCGACAATTCGATCGATTCACAATAGCTTAAAATCAATTAACATGCATTTACTTAAATAAAACAACCCAAATGGGACTTACTTTAGATGCCGATGTATTTGGCAAACACTAAGCTGAAGTCGGCTGAAGTTAAACTATTAAATGACACACTAAAATATCGATACGCAACGCTGTATGAGCAAAATTACCGACACAATTGCACATTAAAACTAGATAATTTTGAAAATTACGTTTATACACGAAAAATCACTTATAATCGTGAATTTAACAACTTAAACCAACAATAGATTTCACACCGGAACATCAATTTGAAAATTACTCCAAAATATAAGAAATACGAAGTAACGCTTCCGATCGAACACTGAATTACGCAATCTACCGCACGATGAATTACGATTAATAATTAAAATCTTAATTGACAATTACGAAGATTAATAATTCGTAATACACAAAATTCAAGTATCACCATAATGAAAAAAATCAAGGTTCCTGAAAAAAACTTTTTGATGGGTTTTGAAGTTTTGATGTCAACAACCCTCGATAGTTTTGACTTTCGCCGCGTAGGTAGCGTTAGTTACCAAAATTTTATTGATAACTTTGATAAGGGAAATCTTCAATCAGTGCAGATGTTTTTATTTTTTTATTTTCTTTACTAATTTTGAATTAAAACATTTTAATGATTTAAAATTGATGAAATTATAGTTTCAAATGTTAAATTGAGAAATACGTAGATGAGATGAATACTGGAGATGAAAATGGAGAAAATGTAATTAATTGATGGTTCGATATGATCACTGATGTACATGATGAAACTTCTAGCATACGATAATGGTATAAATTACGAATTAATAAGACAATTCAATCGATTGAAATTGACGAGACGAATCAACATTTAAAAAACGAACGATAAAAGGAGATGAATAATGCAAGTTGTTGAAAAGGACAGAAAGAAACGAAGTGAAAAACAAACATGAGAAATTGAATTTATTAAAATTTGAAGTAGGGAACTCTTTTACAAGAGATGGGAAGGAAAAATAGAGGTGGTAACTTCGTATCTCGTGAGATTACTCAAAGTTAAAAGATTTTCTCTTTCTTTAAAATGAAAAAAATCTTTCAAATGCAAGCAAAACGTTCAGAGAAAGCATCAAACAATTTTTTGGCAATAATATAACGTTTTTAAAAAAGAGCTACCCAAAAAAAAGGATTATGAATGTTTTCAAACGAAAATTCAAATGAAAATGACATCGAATCACATTCCTAAGCTATTCAACTTCGACAAACATGAAAAAATTCGCTGAAAAATACCGTAATCGTGAATGCAGCGTAGAAAATCCATCTCCCGCCACCATAGACTAGTTCTAAATACACATTTCGATTTCTTTATGTATTTGCTCGACAATAAAATTCATGTTTCGGATTGAAATGATCTTAGAACTCCATTGACAGATCAGGTGCCCCTATGAAACGTATTTGATTCGCTTGTCAACACTCCCTTTGGCGGGTTTAACAAGTGGTATAAACTTAAAAAGGATACGCATTTCTCACCGGCAACTTCTCGGGTTCTCTGTCACCGGCGGCCGTTCAAACTGAGAATCACTGTTTTTCGCCGATACCCAAAACATTTACACACAACACCGCTTTCTAAAGTGGTACGTGTGACGCGTGAAGAAAAAAAAGTAAAAAAGGCTGGAAAATGTCACGCTAGACAGCACCAGGCAATTTCGAAGGTTCATTCGTCTTTACTGAATTGGATATTTTAATAAGCACTCGACAAAACAGAGGGTTTGCTAAGGGGTAACGCGATTTCCGCTTAGAACGGGCGTCGATCGCGGTGCCTTTTTTCTCTCCTTTTGAAAAATACTCAAAAAGAAGGGGAACATTAACGACAGCTAACTAAAACCACACATTATGTACCGCATAATTCGCTTCATTAAACGTAATTTCGTTCCACGTTCGTACATCTGTGGTCGATCGTTTGTCAGTGTGCGTGTTGCTATCTTTGTGTACGCTTTCAAAAGGATGAGGCGTTCGGTTTATTAAAAGAGAAGTGCTTACGTTACCGTTTTCATCGCTTTTAACCATAGGGCCCTTTGACTATGTACATTACACCTTACTAATTGCGTTAAGTACTGTGGGAATTCTCCATCAAAGTATTAAATAAGGATTACCTTCGTTTTAAGACGAGAAATCCGCTTTTTCCTCTCGACGTCTATATACCTGCCTGTTTTGCGAAATTATCGAAAACTCTCTATTATACGTATACCTCGTCAATTAATAACATCTAACCCTTCTCCTTTTGCCTGCTCTTCGACTCCTTTATCTTTTAATCACGCTATAATTCCACATTTGAGCTTTTTTTTATGTGTATGCTACTTATTAGAAAAAATAATTAACACTGCGAGTATATTTTTTCAAATAACATGTAATGAATCTACAAGTCGTTAAATTTACGACCTCTGTCTAAGAATATAATTAACTGGTTCTTGATTAATGGAGTTGAATTTGTTTTTAGTACCGAGAAATAAGCATTTTAAACATTGTGCCTTTTATATTTACACGTCTTCGCTAATTTTTTTTTTTCATAGCTCTCGAATTTCCCTTTCGTAATATAACACGCGTAATTAAAATATTTATTAATAGAATAATAATGTCGAAATTAACGTCCGTACATAAATCATTCAAGTAGCCTATAAGGAAGGGATTTTAAATGAACATTTGACCTTCTGTTTTCTTACATTATAAATCAAATAATGTGTAATTTTCGATTCAAATTGCCCTCGGTTATAGGTCGCTCGTGGTTGTCTAATTTGGGTACTTCGAGGATCATTGTGTTAATACGAGTTCCACTAAAAGTGGGTTTCTCCTCAAAATTTATCTCATCTATTCAATACAAAAAGCTTGGTTCTCCTGGTGAATTGAAAATGTACATATGGTAGGTATTAATTTGTCTTGTGAGGCTGTGCTCAGTGTGATTGTTATCTAATGTATGTAGTTCCCCCTAGTTCTTCATGATCTGTGATGCCTCCTTCAATCTAAAACACTTTTTACTTCCCAATATTCTCGAACTTTCACAAATCCAGGAGCTCATTTTTCACTCAAATGCTTAAATAATCCTCCGAAAAAGTCATCACGTCTCATCCACATGTCACTCCCTTTTACAGATATACATCACACCATCTGATAAGTACAACACTCTCTCTTTCCCTTAATTCAAGTGCAAATAATTACCCAAAAATTATCTCCTATCCCTCACCAATCCGCCACACCATCATCCTACTCCTTCTCCTATAAACCTCCCAATCCTAATTTAATGATACTTAAATAGCCACGGGGAATTATCGATAAACATTAAAAGTAGCTATACTCCTCCAAAACTCCATAAATTATTCGTCGAAAAAATACTTCAGATGAAAAATAACCAAGCAACGATAAATTAGTATTTGGTATAAGGTGATCACGTTCTTGTCTTACGTCGGATTAAGCGTAAACTTACGTCAGATTATTATTTGACCTTATAGGATTATAATTTGCAATTTAAAGCTCGCATAAGTAGATATCGCTATCATCCAGTACAATAAATCATACCAGTACTCGTCGAGCACCGGGCGCTTTTTTTCCAACCACTTTTCAAACATTGTATACGGTTATTGTTCTCGTTGAAATTCGAAAAAAAAAAAGGTAGAAGTGTGCATACGTTTAACGCACTTGAACGCATGAAAAATGAACTTTTACACCGATCGCATAATTAAGCACGAAACCGTCAAGATGATGTTCACGGTTGAACGCTTTTATTTAAAACTAATTTGAAGTCACCGGTACGGAAAAACAAGCTGCTGAAATTATTAAGATTGTGTTGACAGCTGGAACAATGACAGAGCATCTCTCCACTCGACTATAACCTGAACCCCTTGTACTTTTGATAATCGTTGTTAACCGGGATGAAATTTATTTTTTATTGTTGGTAACGTGGTTGTTTTTTGGTCGAGTTGGCATATTTTAGTGAGAAAAGGGTCTTGAGTTGGGGAAAAATGTGTGAATTCGGTTGAGAGTGTTTGACGAGAGATATTAAGAGGTATTTAATATTGGCTTAATATTGGATTATTGCGGTTACTGAACAAGATGAAACATTGTCAGAGAATATTAAATAAGAGGAGTGCTTTCAATGTAAATAATCAAAAAGAAGTATTGTAAGTGTCATGAAATGGGAATTGAATTTGTTT
Organism: Maconellicoccus hirsutus; assembly: GCA_003261595.1. Classification (NCBI taxonomy): domain Eukaryota; kingdom Metazoa; phylum Arthropoda; class Insecta; order Hemiptera; family Pseudococcidae; genus Maconellicoccus; species Maconellicoccus hirsutus. The sequence continues at coordinate 25,216 of QBDW01005598.1, read as the reverse complement.
GATTACACTACTGCAAATAATCAAGCAAAGAAATTAATTGAAGTGCCTACAACTCGAGGAGATTTCACAACAGAACATTAAAAGAACACAGAAGGTCAATTGAAGAAGTTAATACAGTGGGAGGAAAATGTTGCAATTTTTTGCTGCTTAAAATCAACACAAGATCCAGGTTAAACTGAAGACTGAATTGAAGGACAGCTCAAGGACATTTTACCAACGAGTTCGCAGTTTCAACCCAGAGAAAGCCGACTAAAAGATACAAGGGAGGAAAGCAAGAACATCGTACAAATTCCAATAAATTGAAGGGCGTTTGAAGGGCGTATCAATAGAATATGAAGGAATTTCTCTGTACCACCAAAGACTCAACTGAAAGCAGAGGTGATGGAACGAAATCAATTCGTTTCGTTCCACATAACGTTTCGACGGATTTTTTCAATTTTGTTTTAATTTTTCCCTGAAATGATTTCATTTCGTTTTGTTCTTTTTTTTCCAAAAAATTCATCAAAATTTATCAAAATTCATCTTGCAAAACAAAAAACAAGCAAAAAAAGATCAACTTTTGATATGTCTGTGGTTACTTTTCTATATGATGAGTTTTCTAGCATGATTTTCTGAGAAATATCTCGGTAGAAGCACTGAACAAACATATTTCGTTGAAAAAGAATGGAAAAATCACAAATTGAGTGTTTAAAATTACAGAAACGGAAACGAAATGAAATATTTCGTTTCGTTCCACATTTCGTTACTTTTTTTCCAAACAAAATCGTTTTGTTTCGTATAACGTAACAGTAATTTTTTCGAAAAAAGTTCGTTTCGTTTCGCGTTTCGTTTTTTTATTACAAAATAATTAAAAAAATGGAAAATCTAATTCCACACAACTCAGTAACTCAAACTACGTCAATATTCACAAATAAACCCAACTTCGAACCATTATAACGATAAAACACCCCAAAACCGTTCGTTGCAAATCTTAACGAGCATCGTATTCCCGCATCGAACAAATTCAATTTAATCGATCAAACGGATTGGTAAAACTGAACGGGCCAAAATTAGAAAGATATCCACCCGATTCTAGGTAACGTACGACTTAAGTGTTACGTACATTGCACCAGGGAATACGACGTAATTTTGCGGCCAACTCGCACGTTTCTTTTATAACAATAATGCTGATTTATTAGCTTTTTTTGTGTATACGGGCGATGACAGCGGTAGAAAATTAAATCTCAATGTTTGAACGCACATCGACGTCGCGCATTACTCTCGAGAGCGACTTGCTCCTTTTATCGTTCGACTCCGATCCCTTATCGGCGAAATGCAGCAAAAATAACTGTTAACGTTGACAAACTATTAAGATGAATGATGTTTAGATTTACAGATTATCACGTATTGCCTGCGCAGCGTCGACGTTAATCGAGGGTCGTTTTGTCGAAGGGACTTAATATACTATTTAACACGAGGGATTAACTGGTGGAGGTATTGTGTGCGGCGCAGCAGAAAAGGGTACCGAAAAAAGTTCCAATAACGTTCATTAATAATGTGTTATAGACGGCAATCATTAATAACAATCAGCATTCAACATTTAGACGCTTCGTCATTTTTCTCTACAACGCATCGTTTGCATTGTGGCCGGAAAATTTTAAGTGATGATTCATCGAGGTGTCTTGTCCGCGAGGTAATCGTTTTGACTTGTGGTATCGTCTGCTCTAAGTGAGTAAGGGGGATGATTTGGTGAAAATTCGCGTTTTTATGGGTAGACCAGAATTTACCGATGGATTATTTGTGAGAATGGAAGTACCAGGGAGGGAGTCAGGGTGGTTGTAGAATATAAAATGTAGAATGTGTAGGATATGACGTAAACTTGTGTAAAAAATACCAAAATACTGCTAACATCATCTAAATTTCTATAGATTTTCTCCAAATTTTCAAATTTAACTATAAAATCTTGAATAAAATTTTTAAAACGTTCAGAAAAAAGTTTTTGTGTAAAAAAAATACCTAAATATTATGACAAATTCTCAAGGGTGGTGGAACGAAATAAGAAACGAAACGATTTTGTTTGGAAAAAAAGTAACGAAATGTGGAACGAAACGTTTCCGTTTCTGTAATTTTAAACATTCAATTTGTGATTTTTCCATTATTTTTCTACAAAATATGTTTGTTCAGTGCTTCTACTGAGATATTTCCCAGAAAATCATGCTAGAAAGCTTATCATAATATATAAAAGTAACCACAGACATATCAAAAGTTGACCTTTTTTTGCTTGTTTTTTGTTTTTCAAGATGAATTTTGATAAATTTTGATGAATTTTTTGGAAAAAAAGAACAAAAAACGAAACGATTTTGTTTGGAAAAAAGTAACGAAATGTGGAACGAAACGAAATATTTCATTTTGTTTCCGTTTCTGTAATTTTAACATTCAAATTGTGATTTTTCTATTATTTTTCAACGAAAATATGTTTGTTCATTGCTCCTACTGAAATATTTCCCAAAAAATCATGCTAACAAGCTTATTACGTCAAAAGGTAACCACAGAAATATCAAAAGTTGACCTTTTTTTTGTCTATTTTTTGTTTTGCAATATGATTTTGATAAATTTTGATGAATTTTTTGGAAGAAAAGAACGAAACGAAACGGAAACGAAATTAGAAAAACCCGAAACGTTATGTGGAACGAAACGAATCGATTTCGTTCCACCACACCTGAAATTTTATAAAACATTCAAAAAAAAGTTTTTATTATAAATCAGCGATCAATCAAAAAATTAGTTTATATTATGATTATCAATTAATTTGTAATCACTGCCGTGTCCTTCACGCGATTATCAAATTTTCAATTCTAATTTCTAAATGAGCGATAAACTAATGATACCGGGAAAAATAAACTCCAAGTCCAAATTTCATTATTTTGGACTTTTAAGGTGTTTTTTCCAGTCAGGATTTCATTATCGCTCTCATATTCTTATCATTAGCCAATCAGAATGGCTTTTCAAGTTATATTACATTTTACATACTCTACATATTGTGCACAAAAATGTAGAATATAATATTCTACATGTAAAATGACAACCCAGCAGGGAGAGGGAGTTCGTAGAGATTATGCGTCAAATTAACAATGCCTGATGATGTAGTTACAGAGTATGGTCCAAAGAAACCGAATCACAAGATGCAGCGATAGATCTAAGTAGAAGGAGGCAATCGTCCTCTTCGCCCTTTCTCGATGGCTCTGCTACAATGCTACTAAACTGCAGGAACAGGACTTCAGAGATACCCAATGCACAATAATGGACACAAAACAATGCTGAAACTTCAAATCCACTTCTTAAAATTAACATAGCCACTAAATAAAAAACAAAAGCTAAGCGGAGCTGCACCGTATCTAAAAAAAAGTAGCAAAGATCACATTATCCAAAAGCCACCATATCGAACCGACACCTCCGGCCTCCGGGCAATTCATATTATCAAAACCAACTCTAACCCTCGAACCTACGCACTTATTAGCGAATTAGTTTTATCAAATAAGTAAAATTTATAGTTACACGGTTTGATTAAATTAGAGCGGCTTATACGGGCACCGAGTGTAGTATTTCTGGACAATACAGCAACCACATCGGGTACTTTAATTACGTTCGCAACGGTCGCTGTAAAAATTGAGGTGTACGGGCCGAGTCGCAACGGAGCGGTATATTTTCATTCGCGTAAGCTGAAAAAAATGATTTATCGCATGTCGCTTTTATATAGCAGTTCCATTATGCAGCGATAAATTCAAACGTTTTTTTTTTCTCCCCAAAATAACGTCAACTTTCTTTTAGCGAGCTATTAAATTATTTGGCAGTCAGGAAACTTCACCGATAACTACGGTTATGTTTACAAAAAAAAATATTTTTCGCACCACTAAGCGACGATAGGTTGTTCCAATTTTTTTTCAGCAGCCTTTCTCGAAGTTATTACCTGGGTGAGGTGGGAGACGCGGAGGCTTATTTTGAATTATGGGCCCATTCGAAAATAACTATATAGACGATATAAATATCGCAATTGAATTAGTTAGTAGCAGCGTTGGGCTGGCCATAAAGCGGATAATTTATATGCTGCGATAAAGCTTGGCTGGTTAGGTTAACGATTGTAACGACCATAAAGCGAGCCAGTATAATATAGTTGCCATAGTCGGACAGAGGAAATAACTACCATAAAACTATAAGTGAGAGGTTTAGAATTATTTATGACTCACGCGGCCTTCTTTTATCATAATAATATGCTAAATAACTTGCTAGTTGCAGTTACCCTACCCATTTTTATAGGTGTTTTATAACGGGCGGTTGGAAAAAAGTTTCGCATTTTTTGACGAATTTTCAACGGTTATTGCTGAAATATGAGTCGATGGCTCGGATTATGAGGTTTTTTCTCGCCCATGTTTTCTACTCTAAATGTATCTAATATTTAAATAAGACTCGTAGTTTGCCATCATTGTGTGCTTTAGATTTACCCATTTAATAATGATTAACTGCCGTATTGTCGACGTACGCCTTTTTCTCTCCCGACGCTTTTTTTTATTATCTTGCTCTTCGTTTCGTTTGCTTCACATACGTCGAGACTCGAGACATTGTTATCACAGATGACTTCTTTTTACTTCATATTCAAATCAACTTAGGTGGGAGGTGTTAATGATATTGTACACGTTGTTGATTAACTTGTAATTTTCGTCTGTCCCATGAGACGCAACGTTCGCTTTTTTAAGGTGTGAAAGTTCACGTATCCGGGTACGCACGCTAAATACAAAACGTGTTCTCGTATCGAGTCGTGCATAGAAATCGTTTAGTAGAAATTCAAATTGAAAAAATAAATCCTCGCGTTTCATATTCGGAGAGCGACAGGTGAACATGTTTATGGGGTATTGAAACTTCAGCTATAAATATCACCTCGGGAGAAGAGCAATTGAAAAGGGAGGACAGTTTTGAAGATTTAGTTTGATATGGTAGCTTGGATAACGATCTACATGAGACATGCTCCAAGTCGATGAGTGAACCTGGAAATAATCATCTTTGGAAGCGACCTGAGCAGCAGAATTATTATGAAAGGGTATTGGATTCAAATAGATCGTGCATATTTATTACTTGAAAAAGTAAAAGACTTAAATATGGAATAAATAAATGAATGAATAAGCGAATGATTTAGTCTTGGTAAGCTCAGGTCCTTTAGTTGAACTTTTGTAAACATAAACTCAAACAAATAAAATAATTTGCTCTTCAGGTGACCTTCGTGTAAGCTCCCAACCGATAGCATACTTCCCTACTCTATTGATGCATCCTTTAGTCGACCCCTATAGAATAGAATACTTCGCTCTTAATCTGTTGATATATCCTTCAGATGACCTAATTTTCTGTTTGCTTGGGAAACAAACGAGAGCTTCTATTCTACTGATACATCCTTCAGATGACCTTCGAGTAACTTCTCAACAAATAGAATACTTTCTCCTACTCTACTGATATATCCTTCAGTTGACCCCTATAGAATAAAATACTTCGCTCTTAATCTGTTGATATATCCTTCAGATGACCTAATTTTCTGTTTGCCTGGGAAACAAACGAGAGCTCCTACTCCACTGATACATCCTTCAGATGACCTTCGCGTAACTTCTCAACAAATAGAATACTTTCCCCTACTCTACTGATATATCCTTCAGTTGACCCCTATAGAATAGAATACTTCGCTCTTAATCTGTTGATATATCCTTCAGATGACCTTCTACTTTTCTGCTTGCCTGGGAAACAAACGAGAGCTCCTACTCCACTGATACATCCTTCAGATGACCTTCGCGTAACTTCTCAACAAATAGAATACTTTCCCCTACTCTACTGATGTATTCTTCAGTTGACCTTCTATTTCTCTGCCCCTCTTACTCCACCAATATATGTTCTTCAGATGGAGAAATCGTTCACATAAAAGATTTTCTTCATAGTTTGATATCTTTATTCTCGAAGAAAATTTCAAACTACCGGAAATGAAATCCGAATAAAAACAATTTAAATTAAAAACTCGTATATTTTTCGTAATAAAAATTCCATCGTTTATTACGTATTCAGTCACACACGCGAATTTATCAACATAAATATCCGTTTCTTATTCGAGAAGTAAATACCTCTACATCAACAAATACGAATAATCTTAAAAATACGACAAATTTAAATATTAACAAAAAAAATAACAAAAAAACGGTTAACAGTGATTTTGACGAAAAAAAAAAAAGAAAATATGATATAATAGTAAATCATTGCACTTATGTTTTTTTTCTTCACATAATCGAAACGAAAATTACAAAAATAACGAACAGACTTTCAATACGTACGTAATATTGGAATAATTAATATTTCGAAACCAACAAGGAGCATGAAATTACAGGCTTGAGAAACAGACGAGGGAAGCTAATTCTCCAAAATCAACATCCCTTGGTAGCGAATAACGAGATAATTTGCGGCAGAGATCATCGACGAATCTGAGCTTCCAAAAAAACGATTTTTTCCAAACCGCCTTGATAAATTTTTTTTTTGAAAAAAAAAAGCACGCCAAAACACGAGCGAATATAAAAACAGTGTAAAAACCCTAATGATGAGAAGCCGACCCTAATTTAGAGTTATAAAACAAATACGGCGGAAAAGCAGGATGCAGAGCGGGATTCGCCTGCATTGGGAAAAGCGACGGTGGTAAAAATGGTGGCTTCGAGTACGGATGGTATCTAGCGGTGGAAAGCGGACTAAGCGGAGGTGTCGGGTAGGTCCGGTTGAGTAACGAATGGGCGGACACGTTAAGCAACGATTCGGAAGACGTATGCGTTCTTAAATGCTGCAAGAGTTCTTCCGAGGTAAGGAATCGTTTTCCGCAATACGTCGCGTCGCCGCCGATCCACGAGCATATATAAGGCATCTGCGAGGCGGCTGCTAATGCTGCTAGTTGAGCTTGAGCGTATGCTGCCGCTAGAGTATTGCCGTGGTTACCGGATAAGAAATTAGGAGATTTGATATCACATTGCGTGCATCCAGGCGGGCATGGTTTACCATTTTGAGCGGACGCCGCCAACAAATGCGAGCTTAACTGGCAACTAGTACAATATGGATCGCGGCATATCGGAATCATACCATCACCGGAGGCGCTCTTCAACCGGCCGTAGTTCAGGTACGGATTCATGCCTGATTTTAAAGGATGCGATAGTAGACTAGAAGCCATTACGTCTAATGGTAATGAAGGATAATTAGGAATAAGGTTATGCGTGCTCGTAGGTAGCGATAATGATTTCAAGGAACTAATCGGATCTGTTTTAGTTAGTGGACTAGATGTCGTAGGATTGCTTTGTGGTCGCGAACAAGACGCATCTTGCGATACGGGCGTTCGACGCGTACCCGGCGACGAACTAGGAGAAGAGACGTTCTTAGGGATGTCTTGACCCTGTCCCGATGACGTTTTAGGGGGTGATTTCTTATCGCTAACTGGTTTCGGGTCGTCTTTCAAACAGCTCTCGTACGGTTTGAAGCTGCTCTTCGTGGTCACCGGAGACGAACCGTTTGACGACGACGAAGGAGATGACTTCTCTCTTTGGTTTTTCCCCGACAACTTATCTGTCGAGTTCAATACGGATTTTGTGTTCTGCGAATCCGATCCGATCTGACTGCATGTTTGCGCCAACAAAGCTAGCGGACTTTTTTTGGCATCCAACTGCGAACAAAAAAACACTCTACGTTAATATCGTATACGACATGTACCACATTCATCATAATAATACCTCGCGACGAAACATTTTTCCAATGATCCTTCTCACCTAACACCTGTCATCGCAGAAACAACGCAAACGTTAATCTAATTCGAATTAACGAGCTCTCTCCGTAAATTAAATAAAGAGCTTCGGTATGAAAATCGCGTATATGACGTATGACTCGGTAAAAACCCCGCCACGATTCACGCTGCCATAACTACGAGTTGTTTTTGTTTGGAAATTGTTGTTTAGCATAGCATCGACGCGTAATGCTGGTTCAAAATGTAAATGAAGATGTTTTCTATTATTTTTGTCGAGCAAACGTGGAAGCATATGATCGGAAAGCTTAAAATATTTAAATATTTCATTTATTCAGCTTTTCATCTCGCCATTCATATTTATCACGATTTTACATTTCACGTTCGTTATTAATCTCCGTACTCGGGTTCGCGAACGGTCGCTATTTACATTTTGTACGGATTTTTTTCTACCTTTTCTCTTCCACGAGGCGTTTCATAGGTCGACGATGCCACTTGTAAATGCTCCTGCGCTACATGATGAAATTTTAATGTATGAAACAAGAAAGCGACTGCGTGTCTTGATTAGAATCGTGTGATTCTCATACGTCTCATCGCGAACAAATAACGTACTTTTCAAATGCACGTAACTCTCAATTTTTCATGTCATCGGTTTCCTTAAATACCCTTAAATTGTGATCTCTCAAACAACCGACATCTTCAATTTTACTCGCAACAATTCACCCACATACTCGATTCTCGTTCGAATCTCAACACATTCGTGTCGACCTTTGCAATGTATTTGCTTGGAAAATAGTACAAATCGTGAAATCGTGATATCATCTGAACAAAATGGACGAGAAATATTCCAGGGGGAGATTTACCGGTGTGATTTTATCCATAGAACTGCTTAAAATAACGGGAAATGATTTTCCGTCACACTTTTACTCGTCTTTAGTATTTAAATTAGGTTTAATTACCGATAAATCATGGTAGCTCCTTCGATTTCCAACGTAGACAATACGCGTGTCAATTATACCCTAAACGAAGCACCATCACATTTAACGATCACCTTCTGTCGCGGAATCATTCTAAGTTAATTACAACCAGAGATATTCACCGTTAAAAGTCAAGGTCAGAAAAGGTCATCAGAAAATTTGCATTTACAGCAAATCCGAGTCTGTGGTCTTGTAGAACGTGCTCCAAAGAGGAAAAAAAGTTATTTTCAAATGTTGCCTAACCTCGATATTAAGGCGTCAATTTTGATTAATTTACTCATCTCAAGTGTTTATAATTTTCATTTCCTCAGTTTTTACTCGAGGTTGACCTTTGGTCCATGAAATTCGTCTCTGTGAGCCGTAAGGTGTATTTTTGAGGGGAAAATACGACAATTTAGGTTTTTTCTAATAACTTGGAAGAGACAGGAGGGAGAGCGCGGGGTAGTCAAGAAAGTACATTACGTTTTATTCTCACATCACAGCAAATTTATCCATTTCAAATTCACGTATGATGCCCTTGGAAATTGAATATCACTACAACTGCAGCTTTTGACCACGTATTCTCCTGAAGCCCCAAGTCTCTGTTCGCTTTACGACGACCCCCTAAATCATCGGTACATCGGGCCAAACTAATTGACCCGATTGCAACGATGTACTCGGTACCTTCGACATAAATACATCATCGACTATGAACTTTTACATCGGACGAATGCGCTCGCAACGGAGAACTTATTACGCCATAAAATATGCAAATATATTCCCAGTCGACAGTAACTTTTCCAAGTATTTATTACTATTGCAGACCATATTTATGGTAGAAACATCGTGCGACTTGCGATGTTTACGAATTAAATCATCATGATTTACGATTATGATTGAAAACACGAAACTGACAATTTAAACCGCGCGTCCGCGCTCTTCCTCAAACGCTCACAATGTAATACCGATATTAACGGGCGTAAACTTGTCATTACTTGTTCATAAATTTTGATGAAATTATTAGTTGTTCGAACGAGGCGGCGAAACGTATTAAAATTGCATAAAATTCTCCGTAATAATTCATAGTCCGCGGCGATAAAATGTACAATGTAATTACGCCGTACAAACGGTCAAACGGACCCGGTTTTTACACGTACTTCCCGCCTCCGCCGCCTCCGTCGCACTTATTGCTACCTCCTGATTAATGAATTTACATCATGCTATGGCTCTCGTCGCCGACGCTGCCTCGGCGACGCGACGTTTCGAATTTTCATTCCGTTTGACCGTTTCAGTGCGCCGATTATAAGTTAATATTTCATTTTAAATACGCCATCGTGCCAGAAACCCTTATATTGGCTTTTTTCCACCCTCCCACTTCGGGCTGCCCTTTCCGTATTTTGAGCCCCTTCGGCAACCATCCTCTCACTTCTTCCACTTTGCGACATCGTCGTCGCGAAAATACCATAAATTGATTTTTATCGACAGCTCGCAGCCGACGAACAATATTGTCATTTTTTCGAATGGAAATTTTTCCAGCTAAAATTTATTACAGCCGTAGGTTTCTTTTTGCTCGACTGCGTAAATAGCTATTTGAAAATATGCTCGTGTTACACACGAAGGGTGTCGGATTAAACGCCACAAAAAAAACCCGCCGTGTATTCTCGACGCATCGATAACCACACAGGTTTTCGTCGCTGATATCCCAATCTATCTCGTCGCTCCAGAGGGGTTCGATTTTTTGTAAATACCTCCTTTCATACGTCGCCGTACAAACGACCGCGAAAAATACAACCGAGGGAAAATTGTATTCATTTGTAATATATGTGCATATCCCGAAACACACGTTATTGTTAATGCGCTCGCACAACAAAACCCGCCATCGCTGCGAAAAGTAATTGATGTTTCGAGGAAATATCCTTGAAAATTAGATTACCCAGAGCTCGTTTCGTTTTATATACGAATTGTTATTATATTGTAAAAATCTTCTATACAATTTTCTACAATACCGTCGTTTAATTACAAGCTTTCCCTCGGCGAATAAGCATTTCAATCAGAAATAAATAAACGATGGAGAATTTCAATTAAACTTTCATATTATCGTATAAACGCCGCAGCTTCCATTTACGCTTAAAACGCGAAATATATAAGATAATTCCAGCCCGTAATGGTCCATTCGCCGTGCCGCGACCCTTCCAGTTTCCTCGATAATTTATCGCTAATTATCGGCGGCGCGCTTTTCTTTAAAATGCTCGTTAAATCGGAAATCGCCCAGAATCTACGGTGTATTAATTTCCAACATATTGCAGTAATTTACGCTTAGATTTCGGTAATTTACTCGTTTTTTTTTTACAGTCACGGTAATTTACGGTGATGCGGGGGTCTAAGCACTTTATCGTGATTAATTGGAGAATAATTCCAGTATTCGCAAATAATTCGATAATTAAAATTGGTTGCTAGTTTACTAGAAATTTAACAATAAATTACCATTAGGTCATCGTTAAAATACCAAAACTATGAAAAAAAATTACGAAATTTCGAAACTTTTTGAAACCAAATTATAGAATTTTTTAGTGGATTTACTCGAAATTATCAACGTTTTACCGCTAAATTACACGGAATTATTACACGATATTTATAACTATTTTGTTATTACCGAGCAACATTTTCCATAAAAAAAGTTAAAAAATCATGTTCATTGGTAATCAGTAGTAATTTACAATAATTTGTTGTCAATTACAGTAATTTCTTCAATTACGCGTAATTACGGTAATTTTTGATAAATTACAATAAATTGTAATAATTTTGCTTATTACGATAAACTAAGCAATTTCCAATAATTTCCGTTCTTGAAGAAATATTACAGTAATTTCTGGTAATTTCTGTTTTTACAGATAAATAACGGTAATTTCTGTTATTAAAAGTAGATGACAGTAATTTCTTCGATTACGCGAAATTACGGTAATTTTTGGTAAATTACAATAAGTTGTAGTCATTTTGGTTACTACGATGAACTCTGCAATTTTTAATAATTTCCGTTCTTGAAGAAAAATTACAGTAATTTCTGGTAATTTCTGTTATTAAAAGTGGATGACAGTAATTTCTTCAATTACGCGAAATAACGGTAATTTTTGATAAATCACAATAAGTTGTAATAATTTTGGTTACTACGATGAACTCTGCGATTTTCAATAATTTCCGTTCTTGAAGAAAAATTACAGTAATTTCTGGTAATTTCTGTTATTAAAAGTGGATGACAGTAATTTCTTCAATTACGCGTAATTACGGTAATTTTTGAAAAATTACAATAAGTTGTAATAATTTTGGTTACTACGATGAACTCTGTGATTTTCAATAATTTCCGTTCTTGAAGAAAAATTACAGTAATTTCTGGTAATTTCTGTTATTAAAAGTGGATGACAGTAATTTCTTCAATTACGCGTAATTACGGTAATTTTTGAAAAATTACAATATGTTGTAATAATTTTGGTTACTACGATAAACTACAATTTCCAATAATTTCCGTTCTTGAAGAAATATTACAGTAATTTCTGGTAATATCCGTTTTTACAGATGAATAACGGTAATTTCTGGTAATTTCTGTTACTAAAAGTGGATGACAGTAATTTCTTGTGATTTCCATTATTACACGTAAATTATGATAATTTTTGATTATTTCCATTATAAAAGATAAATTACGGTAATTTACGGTAATGCCAGTTCTTAAAGGCGAATAAGGGCGATTCCTAGTAATTTTCGTTATTACAGGTAAATTACAGTAATTTTTAATAATTTACATTTCTCAAGATGATTAACGCTTTTTTGGTAATTTCCGTTTTTACCAGTAAATTACGGTAATTCTGGGCAAACATCGACGATCGAAAATTAACAACAAATGTCGTTTAATTCAGGATAAAAAACCATTAGATATCACAAAATAACCTAAAAATCAACAATAAAAATGCTATCGCGATGGTCAACTTCCTGAAAAAATTGAATAAAATTCATCACGTGTAGGTCAACATTTCCTCACTAAGAAAATCGCACACGAAACTGTAACGATACAATTACTTGTGATTCATAAAGTCAAACGGGCCAAAAAAAGGATAAAAATCACGAAGAAAAGAGGAAAATTTTCCTTACTATATACTTTTCATAATATCTCGACTCGAGGTAAATTTACCCATCGAGTATCACACGACAGCGGTATTTACGGGTCATTAGCGAATAAATTATAGAATGTAGCACGACGGGCGCGCGAAACGATATCGATACAAAGGTTCACAGCTGCTCTAACACCATAACACGCCGATTCTTTAAATATCGCCCCCAAGGAGAAGTTTTTCAAAAGGAAAGAAATTCTTGAAAAATATATGGTGAAACGTTGTGTACAAACAAACGTAATTTATCACTTGGTTCATTTTTTATATTTAGGTCGTGCGAAAAATAACGCACGAAAAATCAAAATAATCATGTCAAGTGTACGTGTAATCGATTCGATAGTGAAGAAAAAAAAAGCAACGAAATAATAACGCGTTTTATGACTTTAATGAAGTATAAATTACACGCCAAATATTATATCTACTTCTACGCACGCTAAGAGATACCGAAACAATTGAAATTTTCTGCGAACAGATGTTTCGCCGGTTTAATTGGGGTGCACGGCGAATAGTCGTTACAAAGGGTTCGGCTCATTATGGAGCAATTAAAACGACGTCAAGTTGTATTTTGCAATGTATCTATACGCGGCGAGAACGCGGTTGCAGAATCACAGTTTAGTACTCTCGGGTGTTAATTAAGAAAGGCGGACGAAGAGTTGGAAGAGATGAGCGATGCGAAACAAAATACAGTTTTTCCTCGACCCCGCGCCGTGCACCGTGTTCTAAAACCATGTGCCATACGAAATTTATATCTGTTTTAGTCGCCGAGTGAGAAACGCTTAATGCAGTAACGTCGCTAAGATTGTTTTTAAACTCACTTGCTTTGATTAACGGCCTACTTCAAAGAAACTCATTAAATTAAAATACTGCTTCTGGCATTTCTCTCTTTACCGAAGCGCATTCTTCATTCGGTCTTATGCCTTTTAAGTGAGGCGTTTTTTTTTACGTTTTTTTTAAAGAGTCTCTCCTTCGATGTACATTTATGCGAGAGGTAGAACACATTATAACTTTTACCACCCCCTCGTCCCACCACCATGCTCGGATTCCTACCGCAATAAATAATCTCTGCGCATCCGGCGCATGTGATGGCGAGTAACAAAACACAAATTAAAGCCCGCCGGTTGCGTAATAAATTATACTCGAGGATTCGAAGACTCAATGTCAACAAAGTTCTTTTTCGGAGATATTAAACAAACATAACTAATTGAGCTATGATAAAATAGGCGAAAATTCGCCATTTACGAATACCAAAGCTCTAAGAACCTGTTGCTCGAACCTGTCTCGGGTATTTTGGAAACACCGCCGTCGTGTATTATACGACGTGAAATTTAATAACCGTTTCGTCGTTCGGTGGTCGTTATATTCATCATTTGGGCGTTTTATCGTGCCCCCATGCCAGCAGCCACCGCGGAGATGTAAATTTTAATTTTGACTACTGTTACACGATGCCGTTTTATGTCGCCGTCATGTTACAGGTCGGCGCGCCGATGCGAGCATTTCTTGATTAAATCTATTCACGTGGAATTTCCACGACGATGTTCTCGGCGAACACATACAACGGGAAATCGAGAACGGATGCGTAATCCGCTTGATATTTATATTGTCAGAGATGATTATTATAGAAGTCATCGTTTTCGATACCGAAACTACAGGCATTAATGATGTTTTAAATTCCATCTGATATGGGTTTTTTCTCTTCTTTTTACAGAAGCTAGCCAGCATTTTTAGACCTCATGCTGATCCGAGAGATCTAACCTAGAAAACAATTCAATACCCATGTACATCATATCGAGACGATTATATTAATAATTAGAATTATCGCCGATTTATTATCTATACGAGGTTTTAACGTGGAGTTATTTTTACATCGAGAGGGTTTCCTTTTCCAAGTACTTCAGCGCAACGATTTAAAGTGATGGAATGATAGAGTATGATTAACTGAAATCGATGTCGCAGGGAGATTAAATTTATGACAAATATCGTATCATTATTCTTCCATATTTGATTCGTCATTCTAGCGAAGGGAAGGGTCGTTAAAAATGATAATAGTGTTAGCAAGTCGGTAGTGAAATCGACTTCAAATTTCGACTAGTTTTTTAGTCAACGAAAAGAAAGATAGAAAAATGTGAATAAAAAATTGAAAAAAAATTTATCTACGAGTACTACGTTGTATTCTTTGCGACAATACATAATATGGCTCGAGCTATCCACATAAGAGGCAATGCTGGTGAAACATCAACAAGAACCCTAACCAAGAAACGCTTCTCATTGGTTAAAATTCAACATATCGATATGACGTAAGATAAATATAAACCAATGGTCGTTAACGTAGTTGAAAGAATCATCTTTGCCACGGTTAACTAGAAACGACTCCTTTGAAGCATGCGCATAATGAACCAATCAGAAGCATTTTTCAGTTAGGGGTCTTATTGATGTCTCACCGGAAAAAATGCACAGCTAGCTCGGTCCATATCATATATAGTCAAAGGTTGTATTACATACATGGACACTAAAATAACAAAATACACAACTGCTGGTCACAGCGATATATGGTATCATGTAAAATAATTGCTCACATTTTTCCCTGTAGAGACGCTGCTGTTGAACCCCGATGTAATTTTTTTGACTTTTAACAAAGAATTTGCATACAGTATTTGGTTTTGACTCCATTTGTTTTAATCTCATTGGTCGAACTCTGATTGTTTTCTGTGATATCACAGAAAATATTGGATTTTTTTCTGTGACATCACAGAAAACAATACAGCAGCGCCTCTACAGGAAAATACGAGAGTAATTATTCACCAAATCCCTTCACGTCGGGGCTCACCAGTTGTGTATCTTGTTATTTTAGTGTCTATAGTTACACATTTTCATTTTCAATTCTTTTGACGATTTAATTATAATTAAAATTTTTAAATTACTTTAATAAATAGGAAGTACCTACTACAAATGTAAGAACGAAAATGCGATATCTCATAGTATTTCAATTTTCACAAAAATGATGGAGTTAGAAGGCAAAGTATAAAGAACAATTTTATAAAAACTTAATTTCCTATCGATTACGTCATCAACTTTTTTTTCGATTTAAAGCATCTATTGTTAATGAAATACGAAAGACTTGTACAAATATGACAAAAATCAAGATGCAACGATATCCGTAACAGGTAAGAATTTAATTTTCAATTTCTGCGAAAATGGTGCAAGTTGGAGGGGATATTGTAAGAAGTAATTTTAAAGGAAATTCAATTTTCTATAATTTACGTCATTATCATTTTTTCGATGTGATGCGTTATTCCCGAGATATGTGAATAAGTAATATTTATGAACGCAACGCTCTAAATTTCAATAATTTTCAAGTTTTTAGAAAAAGAGATTTTCTCCAGCTAAAATAGATTTTCGGAGCTTTAGTTAATTTTAATAATTTTTAAAACAGGTAGCTATATTTTGGAAAATTTAACACCACGATAATGGAATAATCATTAGTCACCAATAAATTACCAAATTTAAAACAAATTTACATGTTGGGAAATTGACATTGAGGTAACACGAAGAAATTTTTCATGTTTTTCAGCCAAATTAAATAATAAATTTTCTATAATAAACATGGCAAATGCCCATTTCAGACGGTAATTTCAGATTTCCTCAAAAATACGAAGGGGCGATTAGACCCTGTTGCATTATTTCAAAAATGGTCAATTGAAAAATTTCTACAATCCACTAAAAATCGAAAAATCTACTTCGTTTGCTGATTAATTTCAATTTTCTCAAAAATAACGAAAATTAGGAGTATGATCGTTGCTGGAAACAATCTGATAAGAAATTTAACATTATGTCGATTTAATTAAAATCATTTCTTCAGCATAATGCACCATTCGCGAGAAATTCATTTTATGAATTATTAAAATTACTTAAATTTGAAACGTGAACACCTCAGATTCGTCATCTCCTCTCACCAACCTCAACACCCCAAAACCTCTCTTCATCCCTCCGCTGCACCGCCTCTTCGACAAATCCCTCCAAAACCCAGATCAAAACCTCGAATTCGCTCCCCGCTGTTAATCGCCTTTAAACACCGTTGACCATTTCGTTTGATGAATTCGTCTCACGGCTCGAGGCTCGGCGGCGACCTTGTACGAAGCGTGTTACTCGACACCTCCGGTTATCGTCGATCATTACGTGAAAATTTTCGCCCAAATTAAATCGTTTATTACGTGACCGCCGGTTTTAATGCGTTACTCGACGACAATATTTTCGACACATTTTATGTTCCGAAAGCTCGTAAAAACGGTACCATTTTTATTTTATAAATTTAAAACTTATTAAATGTCAAAGCTCAAACACTGACATACCGACGAAGTTGAAAGTATAACAAAAGTAATTTCGTGTTCGCGTGAGCGTCTTTTTCATTTGCCAGTAGTTAATCTCGAAAAAAAAATACAACGTTAATTTATCGTCGCGTTATTTTCTATATAGTAAAAAAAAATTCTCCCGACATTTAGCCTTTTCCACGCTAAGACCCTTATCGCCCATCGAATAAATTTACCCTAAATACATATACGATGGAAACAGCCTTTACATATATTTGTTCTGTTGCGAAAATTTACACCGCAGCACGAAACATCTCCCGCGAATAAATCACCACGCCAAACCTTCATTTAATGGCCGAAGCTATTAAAATCGTTCGGATTATTTAATAAATGTCAAACGAATAAGCGAAAATACATTTGCATATTTTCAATAAAAAAAAAAGTTCTTTAAAACTCTTGCCAAATACCAAATAGCCCCATAAAAGTTATATTTTAGTATTTCAATAAATTTTCCCTCTTCCATGAAACGCTTCGACGATTCCTTTTTCATGAAAATTTACGCCGTTAATGCGAATCGTGGAATATTTTTCGAATAATTCGTACCTTTGAGTTTATTTCAGTTTCGTTTCGGTATTTTCTTAAATAATCCAGTCCTGTGTACGGTTTACACTAATCAACGACCGGAACGCTCCGAGTATCAACTCGAATAATTACAATGTTCGAATTACGTTAATAAATTTGCATAATTTTCAAAACGAAGGCGCAAAATGTTACCAAAGTGAAGTTGAAGTAAATTTCGCGAAGAAAACGTACCTCGCGAATTTGATAATTTAATAATTTCCGTTGTGGTCGAAATACCGCCCCCTCCTCTTCAACTTCACTCATTTTCTTTACCGTAATCTACAACTGATGAGGAAAATTGGCGAAGGAATGTGGTAAGTAGGCGTGTACCAATCGATGTTGCGGTGACATTTTGGAAAATAAAGCGATATAAATAACATTTTATTATTATTTTGGTTTATTTTTAAACAGCAATATATGCGAAGAGTTCTAATGGTCGTAACTCCTGAAATTCAACAGATATGCAAAATTTGCACATGACTAATTTTATAGATTCTGAAAAATTTTATCAAAAAAGTAGTACACAATTTTGCCATAAATTTAGTAAGTAATTATTATTAATAAATTGTGAAGGTTTGAATTTTCGAAGGCCCAAAAATCAATTTTTTTCATCTCCACGTTGAAAAATAATGATAAATCCACAAGGACGCCATTTAGATGAAAATTACAAATAATCTATTCGATGAATTTTACAAAATACTATAAATTTTATAACTGCAATTAAATTTGCCCCTATTTCGAATATTTTTGAAAATATGACGTTTCGAAATACAAAATGCGCGATAATTCTTTAAATACCTGAAATACACAAAATCCATAAATAACTAATTTTGCCGCTTTTTTTGAGATCTACAAAATTAATTATTTATAATTTTTGCCTACTTATTATATTAAAGGAGTTACGAAGCTATTCATGTATTAATTCTTCTTTAACCTTTACCAAATCAACGTGAAAACAACACTTCACCCTGGAGGAAACCCTACAGCAATATTATTCGATGAAACATCTTGTAATTAGCGAAAAACAGAAAAACACCTCTCTTGCTTCCTTCCTCAACAAACTCGAGAGGAAATTACCGACGAAACACGAAAATTGTAAATTGTACGAAGTACGAAGGCAGGAAACGCGACAATAACTTCTACGGTATTCTCGATGTGAAGTATTTAAAAAGGTGATTCACGTTACCCCCTTCGCTCTGCTTCACCTCGTAGGTGCGAAACAACAGCCCGTACGAAGGATGAAATCCCTTTTTGAACTTGACCATTAAGAAATGGGTGAAAATACAATAAGATAGAGTACGTTTCAAGTTCACAGACACGTCGAACACTCGACATTTGAACGAAAAACTTCGCCGACTTTTAAAACTCGGCGAGTAAGATTTTACGATTTCGAGGCGATAAAAAATCATGGAAAATGTTCGACGACTGAAAAAGCGCTTTGTTTAAACGTAAAATTTGACGTCGCCGTTTGAGCTTTCTTCAAATTATCCTTACACGAGAGAAAAACACGACCTATAAAACTCTGTGCGTTTTTTATTACGAGATAAAATTCTTGTTCGAATATGTTCTACATTGGTCGCGTCTCGAGAGTTACGACTCGATTAAGGGTGCTTTTTTTCTTCCCGATTTAACCATCCTACGGTTTGTTCGATATCATTAGAAAAACTTCAAGAATTATTTTTTGCTTGGGCTTTTCAAGTACTTGAAATACAATCGAAGTTTTCGAATCGAAAATCACGACGAAGAGGGTAATTTAAGAAGAGAAAAAACGTCGCGATGGTTCCGACGTATCGTGAATTTTTTAAAGGAAACGGAGGCAGAAAATTATTCCAACTTGGACTGAATTACAGTCTTCTTTTCCGTTGCGAAATTGTTCCAAGTTAAATAATTTCCATTTATGGCGAATTTGAATTTTTAGTGAAATTTTTTTCTCCGTTTTGTTCGCTCTTTCTAGTAGAAACTTTACGTTGGTTATTGTCTTAAGAGGAAATTATAAATTCATTCGGATCAAATATACGGTTTCTTTTTCAAGCTCGTGATTTCAAAAGAGCGTAGAAAAGGATCATTGAAAAATTGCATAAAATCAAAATAAATTCGTGATTTTACTTACCGTGGTTGGTAAAGATGAAAAATAATCCGGGGTTAAATACTGATTTCCATTCGACGTTATCATCTTGTCATCGCACTTCACTAACACATCAACAACCAAAAAAAAAACATTAAATTGTCACCAATAAAAAACAAAAAATCCCACAAACAGTAAAAAATAAAAAATAGTTTTTAATTTCAATTACGAACAAAATTAGAAAAATTAACGAGAAAATTACGCCTTAAAGGACCGACACTTGTGAACAAACCGCATAACACATCAGACGTACGACTGACGATCGTGTTGCAAGTTTCGCCCGTATTGGTCGAAGTGAGCGGAAAATGCTGTAGATGTCGCTGGTGACCCGCCAACCACCAAAAATTGGCGAGATTTGCGGAAATCTGGTATTTTGACCGCTCGTTCGCGAATTGCAAAACATAATAATTTGCTACACGAGCTGATACCGTTTGAAACTTCTGACAGGTTGATCGCGTGGCGTTGAAGTTCCAATTAATATACAAAATAAACTTTTTCCCTCGAATTTCCCGCAGTCCGATGCGAAAATAATCAGCGCGAGCTTTTTACTTTTTAACGTGCTCGCTTGATGACGTAGGTAATATCATATGCGATTGCGATGTAAAAAGGGCTCGCTAATTTTGTGTTTTTTTTTCAAATATTAAAAGTCCATCGATTTTTTAGTATTTTTTATTTTATTATTAGTAACCTGAGTTGGAAATATATACCCTTCCCCCTCTCACAAGCTCAATCAACACAAAGTCAATTTTTGGGAATGAAATACATTCGAGAATATCATTTTTATCAAAAAGTAAACTGTAATTAATAAAATTTCAAAGAAATGTCTAACCCTAAAGTTATTAAAAAAAAGAAAAAAAATGTTCAAAGCTCCTCAATTATTTTTACAAAAATTCATTTCCTAGCAAACAACTGGAGTACAGGGTATTTTTGTGTTAAAAAACGTCAAAGTTCACTAAAATACTTTAATTAATTCTTCAACTTTAAAAAATCTTCGTATTACCCCTTCAATTCCAGAAATCGACAAATTTTGCCACAAATAATTTCATACAGCTTAATACTCCCTTAAAAAGGTCATGCGCATATTTTGTCTAAATCGAATATTCAAGGAGCTATGGCACCTTAAAATTGAACACAGTCTCGCAGCAATAAAAAAATATGAAAAAATTTTTTATCAAATTCAATAACGCCTTCAATATTCAAGGTAGACAATTTTTCGACATAACTACTCTGCTGTGGTTTTTCAAGAGCTTTCAAAGAGGTTCTATGTGTATTTTGCCTAAGTTGAATATTTCAGGTGTTATGACATCTCAAAATAAATAGCAACCTTCTTGTAACTTCAAAAAAGTTTCACAACACTTTGAAGTAGAATAACATCTTCAATATTCAATCTGAATTGTTCACGATTTCTCAACGCAGCATTTTCAGAATGATCAAATATTCTTCATTTAGCATCCTGAATCCAGCTTTTGAGCTTTGGTTCGAGACTTCTCCCATTTTCGAGTGAATTATTGCGTAATAGATTAGATCGCTTTCCCATTACCCTCTACGGTCTATTTGCACTTAAAAATTCGAGAGCCCTCGAGGTATCAGGCCCAGGTCTACCACGAACCCTTCAAGTCAACCGAAGTACCCCCCCCCCTCTCGGTAAAATAAATTACTTTTTTCGGTTTTATTGTAAAAATAGCAGCAATGGCTTAAACAATTTTGAATTGGGTATCATTTTCTTCAATGAAAAATCAAATTTGGTCTCGTCAGTCCACTTTTCAAGTTGAAAAATTACGATTTACTCAATGTTTTTATATTTGATAAAAACTACAAAAACTGCAATTTTACAACTTATGAATGGATTTACGAGACCAAATTTGATTTTGTGTCGAAGAAAATAGTGTCCTATTCAACATTGTTTAAGCCATTGCTGCCATTTTACAATAAAACTGAAAAAAGTAATTTATTTTCCGGGACAATCGACTAATGTCCTCTACCACGAGAGAGTGATGTCGAATCTAGGAAATTTTTTGAAATAACTGATGCGGTATACGGCACGTGAAACAAGAAAAATAAAAAAAGTACGTAGAATATCGAAAATTTTCATCTTCTTTCAAAAACATTCGGTGTAAATTTTGTTGAAATTCAATATCGAATGCGCAACGTCTCATTAAAACTTGGCACGTCATCAATGCCATAAAAAATTGAATTGTTTTGTTTAAAACAAACCACTTCCAATACATTTTCTTCAAATTCAAAACGCTTTTCTTGCTTCTCTCGGTGTCTCATTTCCTTTTTTATAAAGCCCTCTCTTCCACCTTCTTATTTATATTTTCCCTAATTATTACTACATAAAATCTCTTGTATCTAGCTTAAAAATTCTGGCTCATTATTCCTCCATAACTTCACGTCGCTTTATTCGCATTCATCCCGCATTTCTGTCCATTCTACACCGCGAATATAAATCTCGGAAAAACCCCCGTAATACTCGCAACGTAAACGTTATCACAAAGCGCAAAAAAAGCCAGCAAAACACATCCGTCGCAAAATAAGAGACCGGAGACTTGAACGTAATTTGTATAAAATGAGAAGAGGAAAGCTATTCATCCTATTTAAAAAGAAATTTAATTGTATTCTTAGTAGAATTAGGAAACGTAGAAAATAAAAAGAAAACAGAAGAAGAATGTTCAAGAGGAGATATAAAGGCAGGAAACCCGCCTTTAGAAATGGTGATAAAAGTTGCAACTTGGGGACAATGATTCAATGTCGAGTCTGCCAGTTTTCCTCCGGAAAAACTACGAAAGCTTCCATTACTCTTAGTTTTCTCTGAAACAAACTGCTTTGCGACATTCAACCATTTCCACATATCAGTGATACCTAAAACTTTCCTATTTTTCCTTTACCACTGCTGCAAAAAAAATACCATTGCGGTATTTCATTGTTGAAATCGAGCTTAAAAACTCTAAATACCGAGTCACTGCTAAAGCTTTAAAAGGTAAACTTGAGAGAGTTATTTTTGCGAAGATTTTCTTTAAATTTTCCATGTAGTTGTTTATTATGGGAAAAAAAAAAAATACGAATTCCTTATACGATTTAAAACCATTTCTAGAGATTTCTAGAGGGGTTAAACTTTTCGCCAATATGTTAAAACCCTTTGAAGCTTTTCCACACCATTTACTCGTATCGTGTACACGATTGTATATAAAAGCAGAAATTTCCACGGTGATTATCATTTTTTTGGGAAACCCTACGTCAACCCTAAAGCCAAGAAAAACCTACCCCTTCCTGCGGACCCGTAGTTAAGGTTATATTCTTTCTTTCTTATTGTTCTTTTTTTTTACGGTGCAGTTATACCGTTTCATTCTGTTTTATTTTCAGTGTAAATTGTTTCTTCTCACTCCCGTTTTACTCGCCTTTTTAACAAGGACGCGTCTGAAGCCAACATCCCCAGACACACTGTCCTCATTTATCAAACCGAATGTATATTACATTCTCTTTAACGCTTTCTTTTTAATATATTACGCTTCAACTTCTTTTCAAGTAATATAGTTACTTAAGTGGCCCAAAAAATATATTTTATCTGGCCCTTTTACGACCTTCTTTCCCTTTAATTTCCCTATTTTCCCTTTGGGCTAACGTTGGTAATAAATTTTGATTTTGCCTTTATTTATGTGAATGCTGTAAGATAATTGGCTTCCCGTATATACGTGTTTTACCATTTTTATAGTTTCTCTTAACAGTGGAAAAACTTTTAAATCAGAATCTACCGCTATTTTATCCTGTTATATACTTTACGCAATACAAGCGCATATATTTTTTAAACGAAACACCAAAACACAACCGTAGAAATACTTTTCGAGAAGATTTTTAAAATTGTGTAACTAGATTTAAAAGCATTTTGCCGATGTCGTTGGCGTATTTTCCCCTCTCCTTTGCTATAACACGAGAGCTTCAATTTTCAAAGTGTAAAAGGGCTTTGATTTAGACTTGGCGAATTCCGACAAACGAATAAACCTCGAAACGTGGCGTTTTGTTCCAAATGCTTCGCGCCCTTTCTAACCGATGTCTCCGTCTAATCATCTCGCGTCGGTAATATCACACGACGTTTGATTACCGAAGCGAAAATTTTGCCTTTACCGAGTATGTTTACACACGTCGGATTCTTTTCGCCCAAAGGCCACCGTACAGATGCCAGATTTCATTAAGAAATCCACCGCACGTTATATGCGGTCGTAGAAAATTCAACTCGTCGAGGGTTCTCTCCCTATGTGTTTACGTTTTGCGGTCTTTTCAATTTATACGACCGCCCTATCGATATTATTCGACGTTTGTGGAATCGTGTACATTGTACGCGGTATATGAGACACCCTTGGCCCACGAGCCATCACACACGTCTACATCTTGACCAAGCGGATATTACGGCGATGCGATTTATCGCACGGTGAATGCGTCTTCGGTATTGATTCGTATTTCGTTGTTGTCAGGTATTCTTCGGTACGAAGGAGTCTACGTGAGGTAAGGGTCTTTTTTCAGAAAACATCAATCATCAAAAAACAACCAGAAAGGATACCCCGAAGTCGGGGATCTCCAAGATCGTCCAAAAGGCAAAGCAGACCAGCCCGCCACTGCCCAATCCAGCGTGGCGAAAGGTATGGAAGGCTCCCAAACCCACCAGGTCAGGCCAGGATGAGCAGCGTATATCCACATTCCCAAGTCAGAAAATTCAGTGAAACATCTAAAAATCTAGAATCGCAAAATCGTAAGAGCGTAGTTTAGTAAAATCGCTATGCAAAATCTTAAAACCAAATTACATTGTTATGTATAGAAACCGATCCAGTAATCGCCAATTCGAATAATCCAAATTAAACTGGTATATTTATAGTGACTTCTGATGAGGATATATCAAGGGAGTTGGAGAAACTCTTTCGAGTGCCATGAGACACCACTGAGCAGCCAAGAGCCCAACCAGGTACCCCAGAGGAGAACCTAGAGAGGTGGGAGGCAGGACACCTACGATCCTTCGGCGAAGCTCATATCAGGGGGTCAATAAGATCCCTAGGAGTGGCCACTCCGTTCGAGAATGTACTAAAACATAGAGGAGACGATGACGCAACGGTCCGCCCTAACAACCAGAGAGAACTCTGTGTCGAAATAAATTTTGTCCCTTATCATTTTTCTTAATACCTATCTCTAATAAAACAAGTTGAAAAAAATATTTATATAGTTAATTATATCAATAAATTACCTATATTAATTTTTTTTAATAACATAAACTTTAATAATAATTTTTT
>QBDW01005596.1:0-32752 GCA_003261595.1 Maconellicoccus hirsutus | reverse complement strand
CAAATCGAAATGTTGAATGTTGAAATTAAAATATCGACATCGAAACGTCGAATCAAAATCGAAACATCGCAATCGAAATCAAGAAGTCGAAATTGAAATATCGAAATCGAAAAATCAAAAATCAAAACATCGAAACATTAGAATTGAAATCGAGATGTTGAATGTTGAAATCGAAATATCGAAATGAAAATATCAGATCATCGGAATCGAAATCGAATGTTAAAATTGAAACATCAAAATCGAAATATCGAAATCAAAACATCGAAACATCGTAATCAAAAATTGAATAAATTTTGATTTAAAAATTATCTCTCAAATTTCCCTTGCCGCGTTTCATCATCGGCATATTTTCACCCTTCCTTGAAAATTTTTCGTTGAAATTTTTTTCTAGGGTTTATAAGTGGTCTTCAAAATCTTCATTTTCCACGAACAAACTACCACGAGAATTCCGCCATTGAAAAAGCCCTCGAGAATTTCAACGGCTACCCACTCGTTTAAATACGCCTGACGAGATTTCAGGGAGAAAAATCTTTTCTAATAAGAAATCCAACCTTTGGTTGTATTTACGCGGATTCGACAAATTCGCTGGTTTTTAAATTAACGTTTCGGGTATCTTTATTTTCATATTATTCGCTTCTTCTTCTCGTTATAAACGGACAAGCTCGAATGAGCAAATTAACGCGTTATTCGTTCAATCTGCTCGGAAATATTTCGCGTGAAGGAGTACTCGGTACTGAACAGTAATTACTTTCGGCTTGATTCATCCGAGCAAACATTACGAGAACTTGGCAAGCATTTTTTTTGCCTTCTCTTCTATAATCTTCAAAATCTACACGATGTGTATATAAACCCTTGAATAGGGTTTTTCATTTTATTACAATGGCCCATAAAAATTACACAATGCTATTTTGCAAACCGATAAAGCTGTCGGAATTGGGATTACGTATTCTGTCGATGTTCTATTGTGATTTATGAAATTAAAGCAACGGCTACGATTACTGAAATAGAAAAATACGCTATTTTGAACCATAGTACGACTTCTGGTAACGAACACAAATCAAAATTTTATGTATGGTTTTACCTATCAACTTCCCGATGGAAAGCTACGTTGGGAACATTGACGAATATTCGGTTAAATTTTCGTCTTTTATGTTTCTATACGTGTATTTTAATATAAATCGTGTTCGGTGTGTGGTTTTGTGTACGTGTTATATCGAAGCAAATTCATAATGTACGCGATTTTTCAAAAGTCGAATAATCGAACTGGAAATTTACCTTGACGATATAATTTCGTAAAAATTAATTACATACGATAAAATAAAATTTTCATCAACTTATTGGCTCGCGAAGATAATTAATTATTTATTTTAAAAATAATTTGTTGATAAAATAGAAAAAAATATTTAATCAAAATTGATTCGAGAAAGTAAGAGTTGAATTCACAATTCAGAGAAGCGTTTCGTAGAAGGTTAAAAATGAAGAATTTATTTCTATTGTCACCTCATATAACAATATCTGTCCAAGATCGGTTTCAATTCGAGATAAAAAAATATATATAAATTGAAAAGTGAAGTGTGATTTCAAAATATTACTAGATCTTTTAATATCGAACATCGAACGAAATATTTACACAAACTTTTCGCTAGTACGTGTTGAACATTATAAAATAGCGCGGTTATGGATTCCCCAGTCGAGAAGTTGTCTACGTTTCGAATAGTTTTAGAAATAACTTGTTGAGTACGTCGTGAAGTTGTCGATTTACCGTGTTGCAAAGGTACGAAAAGTATTTCTGGAAATGTTTTCGCTTCCAGTTTCGGCGAATTTTTCCGCTAACGTCACTCGTCGAATTTCGAGTTTTGAATTTTTACCGAGTAGGCGTTTCATTCTGAAACAAAAAGTTCCCGAAAATGTAGTTTCTTTTCAGTCGAATTTGCGAAAATTCGTGAAAAATACTGACGTAAAATATCTCTGTTATTAAAATAAAATGAAAGAGTGGTCCAAAATTGAATTTTTTTAGAGCATATGATTTTTATTTCAGTGTAGCAATTATTATAAAAAACTTTAATAAATTTTGTCAAAAAGTAGTGAAAGAACGAAAAAACCCGAATTTGAAAAAATTACTCGAAAGTTGTTCACCTTTGATGAATGACTTGCAATTTTTCATAAATTGGCAGTACTGTCAAAATATACGTATGACGTCATATGTATTTTTTAAAATTATGCATAAATAATTCCTTTATTTTTTTACAATTTTAGTTTGATTTGTTTTCAATTACAAATTTCCTTCCAATCTAACATTTGACTTCGTTGATGAGGAGGGAGGGAGAGAGGGGGTGAAGTTGAGAGGTTCTGGAAAATTTGGAAAAAAGTTAGTGAAAAAATAGTGATTTTTCAAAGAAAAAATCCGTTAGATATCCTGACTGCAATATAAAGCCTCCAGAACCTCCTCTCCTCCTTAAATATCGACTGAATTGGAAGAATTTTAATAATACAAAAGTTATTAACCTTATCACTCCTGTAAACCAAATTCCCTATTTCAGAGAATGTTTTTTTGGAGTTAGCCATTTTATCAAGATCGAATAATCGAAATTGAAACGTAAAAGCCAAAATTGAAGTATCAGAATTTGAACTATGAAAAGATCAAAATCGAGACATGAAAATTGAAGTCGAATTACCAGTATCTCAATAATATATGTGACGGCGTCTGGTAAATGGGACCTAAGGGTAAAAAACCAAATTTTACAGGAAAGCAGTTTAAAGATTTGTGTTCGTTTTTTCATGTTTTTTACGTTCTAAATGCACTTTTGAGGTCTGAGACCACATTCATTCAACAGCTGAGGAAATTTCAGACCAGAATCAAGAAAAAAAAATTGTTACCAATTGACCCTAAAAAATTTTTTTTGACCTTTCTCACTTCAAAAAAATTACTATTTGACAATGAAAAAAGCACTTTTGAGGTCTGAGACCACATTCATTCAACAGCTGAAGAAATTTCAGACCAGAAACAATGAGAAAAAAATTTGACCTATTGACCCTAAAAATTTTTTTTGACCTTTTTCACTTCAAAAGAATGACTATTTTACAATGAAAAAAGTACTTTTGAGGTCTGAGACAACATTCATTCAACAGCTGAAAAAATTTCAGACCAGAAACAAAGAGAAAAAAATTTGACCTATTGACCCTAAAAATTTTTTTTGACCTTTCTCACTTCAAAAAAATGACTATTTGACAATGAAAAAAGTACTTTTGAGGTCTGAGACCACATTCATTCAACAGCTGAAGAAATTTCAGACCAGAAACAATGAGAAAAAAATTTGACCTATTGGCCCTAAAAATTTTTTTTGACCTTCCTCACTTCAAAAAAATGACTATTTGACAATGAGAAAAGTACTTTTGAGGTCTGAGACCACCTTCATTCGACAGCTAAGGAAATTTCAGGCCGGAATCAAAAAGAAAAAAATTTTCGACCAAATGACCTTTAGGTCCTTTTCACCATTATGTATTTATGTCAATCGAAAAATGTAATTTTTTGAATTTTATATTAATTAAATACTGGATGGTACAAAAATGACGTACGTTATTTTTCCTTTTTTCTGTGTTTTACGAGTATTATCAGAAAAACAGAGAATTTGTGTTATACAATAAACATTTTCACATATAAAACAACCAGTTTTTGTTATGCTAAAAATTTAATTTTGACTTCTCCGATGACATTCGCTCTGCCAATAAGACTCATCAAACGAAGGATTTCCCGAAACCTCGACCTATGATATCTTTTTTAATAATTTTCCCGAAACGATGAAACACAGATGCTCACAGCGCGGTACTCGTTGATTACGTTACATCCCGCAGCGTGAATTTCACTCGGTTAAATCTCCAACGCTGTGGACTTTTATTAAATCGACTTTAACGTAAAAACGAAATTCCGCGAAACTACGTGAAATTAGGTGACAGTGTTGTTGAACTCTAGAACCTGGAACGCCCAAACATACGCGTTTATTTCGGCGGATAATTTGGAAGCAGAAAGAAGATAAGTACATGCTCGTAACGTACGCGCATCTTCGGACGCGGAAACACAGGCGAAGACGGTGAGAACCAAATGTACAATTTAACTACGGCCGCGCTACAAGGCTATAAAATTGGCCACACAAATTACACCGTACGTCGTTTTGAAAATCTCGCATTGTAACGAGACAAGGTACGGAGTATCTCGTTGTCAAGCGAAATATTCATAAATTAGAAGACGAAACGAGAGAGTGGCGTGATTGTTATTATGTTTTCAATTTCAGCGTGCTTACGTTGTTCGGCTCATTTATCATAAAAACCAAGATTGGCTGGCCGGCAACGGCGGAAAGTTTTAGCATGAGGACGATGAAGACCGAAAGGTAAAGGGGTTCTGAAAGTTGCGAAATTATCGCGTATATGGTGTTATGGGTGTCAGCGAGGGGGTGAAATTGGCGAGAAGCGTTTCGATGGGTTGGAAAGATAATATTGACGGAGGAATAATTTCATTTGCAAGTTTCCGGACTACTTAAGCCGCTTATGTTTGTGCGAATAACGGCGACGGAGTAATTCGATGTACCTTTAATTATATTTAGCTCGGAGATGGCGCTTTTTAAGATGTTCCGGTGCCGACGCAATAAGTTTTCCAAGTCGGTCGGGGCATGGTTGAGATGTCGAAGGGTATTCGAGCGTGAAAAATGATACCGAGATGTCTTCGGGTTGCAAGCGGAGGAAAAAATAAATCACCGGATCGCTTAACGCCTGCCGCAATTTAACGTCTATAATTTTCGGCCAATAAGTAAACATCGAGGAGAATGTAAATGAGAAGGTGATTCGCGTTTGAAAAATGAATCCGATGTTCGAGATGATTGATTATTTTACTCGCATTATCAACACCTCGACTACATAGTGCTCCAACAAGTCTGTAAGTTGCGAACCGCGAAGCTTCTCAGAAGTGATAACGACGATGTACGGTATCGTAGTGGATACGATTTGCGAATGGAGATTTTTCGATATGAACAATGACCTGGAAAATACATACGGAATTGTCTCGAAGAGAACAGGATATGTCACCTTTTAGGTACAATGACAAGCTTCCATTTTTGCCTGTACTCGAGTCGTGTGTTCCGGTATGTAGCTTCTAGTTTCGTATTTCGAACTGACCACGACCTACTAACGGTCGCCGTGATCGATTGCATTCAACTTGGTCATTTTGTCTTACGGCTAAGCGACACTATGACATGCGTTCGAAAAGTGACTCGTTTGCGGAGAATCGCGGTCGAATTCGGTTTTTCAAAAATACCCTCACGTGTTCGTTCGGCGAGCAGATTCGACAAAAATGCCATCATTTGAATTGTTCGCGTATCAATGAATTGTGCGATTGTGCTGATCCATCGAAGTGAGTGATTTTTATTTGAGTTAAATTAAATGTTTTTTCTGTGTTGTGGTTTCAAATTGTGGGTAAAGTAAAGTGTATTGTTTTTGCTACATTTATAATGGTGAAGTTATCCTCGAGTTGACGATGAGATCCAAGATGAGAAATTAACAAAGTTCTGCACGATGAGTGTCCTCAAGATATCTAACAATAGAGAAAATTGAACCTCAAAGTAGTGAAACAATCAGGAAAATTTTTTGTCTTAGGCAAATAGAATTTGAAAAAATTCAAAATCTTGCAATTTTCCGATGAATTTCCAGAAATATTTGAAAAACTCAGCGAAAATAGTTACATTTTATCAAAAATTTTGCACAAAAGGAAGGAAAAATCGTGAAAATTGTACGTCACGTTGGCTTTTATAAGTTACTTAGAGAAATTCGACGGTGATGAGGGGGAGGGGATGATCCTAAAAATTGTGTAACAATCAAGAATATGTTTTTGTTTTAGGTGCAGAAGCCTAAAAAAATTTAAAATTTTGCAATTTTCCCATAAATTTTCCAAAATGTTTGAAAAACTCCACCAAAATATTCATGCTTTAACAAAAATTTTATAAAAGAAAGAAGGAAAAATTATAGCATGCCATTGACTTGTATTTAAAAGTATTGAATGGTGGCGAGGAAACAGGGGAAAGTCATTCAGTCAAAATTCATGTTTTTTTTTTTATTTTTTATTGAGGTGTTATGAATAATAAAAGAATAATAATTTTATATAGAATTTCATCAGGATTGTCACTTTTAGAAAAATTAATTTGTATTGTGAAACGTGAAACATCAATATTTTTTGTAAAATTAATTTATTTTGAATTTTTGGCTTATTTTTGATATGTATCAAAATGCATATTTTTTCACTTTTTCAAATTATTTTTTGTCTATTTTACTGTAAAGAAATGAAATGACGGAGAATATGATCGCGGATGGAATTTACGTTTAAATTTTTTTTAGGAAAAAGCAAAATTCTTTCTCGTGAGCAATTTAAAAATTTGAAAAAATGAAAGTTAGGTGCAAGAATTTTCTATGCATATGAAGGTAGAAATTTTTACATTTTTTATCGCTAAAATTTGTAATTTATACTATTTTGGATAATCATTGCTCTACATCCCCCTCCCCCCCCCAGGACATGGCCATTGCGAGTACATTGCATTTTTTTTCAATACAATTTCGATTTCTTTGTTTTTATATTCCATTTTTAAACATTCAATTGTAATAATGAGAAATAATAATTAAATATATTGAAGAAATTGAAACAAAACCTAATTGAAAAATATGAATTAGACATTTAACAAAGTTCGAAACAAAATTCATGATTTGCATACTCTTTAATTGAAAAAAAGCTTTAATGGGTGGTGAGAGGAAGGGTGGGGGGTTATGACCACTGAGATTTAATAATTTACGTTGATTTTTTTACCATTAGTGGCCTCTGCTTAAAAATTTGTCAACATTTGTCAAATGAATTATGTAAACGATAAAGAGAAAGAGTGAAGGGGGTTAAAGAGCATCGTAGAGCAAAATTACCGGAAAAAACGGCCGATCTACAAATTATGTTGTTCTTTATCATTTCAACGAATTTGATATCTTCTCGTTCAACATTACGTGAGTAAGGTTGATTGGTTAAAAATGCAAATGAGGTCGTGAACCTAAGGGTTGAAGATGGTACAGCTCTCGACGTAAACAAGAGACAGCAAATTTTATTATTTCGACCTCGTAAGAAAAAGGTTACGACGGCCGAGCGAATAAAATACAACATACAAAATCGCGACACGTAACGACGAGGTTGAAATTACTCGAAATTTGTACTTTTGGCAAATCGGCGCGTACAATTTTTCGTAATTTTTCACGGCATCCCCGATGGGAATAAATTTTAATTTTGGGTAAATAAAATTATAAAATTCGGTACTTTCGAAGTAACGACGATTAAAAAACATCTCCCGTCAGCATTAGATTAAATTACACAGGTCGAATCTTTGCGAAAACTCGGCCTGGTATCAATTTCGCGACGATCTCGTTTGCGTTCACCTTGACAAAGCGACGTCTTTAGTAAATCTGGAGGAGAAAAAAAAAGCAAAAGCGACGTAGTTGTGAAATTAAAACAAAGCAGTGTTTTCAGTCCAAAACTACGCGAAAACTTATGCTTGGGCGACCTCGTAAATTCATTACTGCAGCATAATAAATTTGCCGACATTCGATTCGAGGGAGTTTTCAAAACGTCGAGGGAATTACGACGTAGAATCGAAATATCGTTATGCAAACGTAATTCCGTCGCTGTCTTTAGCGATGCGAAAATTTTTGAATAAAGTTTACTCAATTTTTTCATTTATTGCGCTCGAAAATTACACGTACAGACGCGAATTTACGATGTCCGCAAAAGTTGGTAATTTTAGTTGAATTGTCGAGTTTACGAGGGTATTTTACGAGGCCATAGGAAATCTGTATAGACAACAAGTTATTACACGACAGACATTTAAGCTTAAGAACTCGATATACTTAAGAATTGGTTTCCTTTTTGTTTCTCGTATCCTTGACATTTGAGATTTTCTACTTTCAAGGACTTCTCGGGCGCGTGATTAAGCGAAAGGTGAATCCACTTTTTAATATTCTCCTGTATTTTCCTTGCTCTGAATATTCGATACTTGGCGTCTCGCGAGCTCGTTCGTCGTACGTGTAAAAATAACGAACCTTGGTTGGTTTTCCATGGTGGAAAATTTCGTCTACGTGTACTCGAGAGCTCGACGACGATGCAGAGAAAAAAAATGCGACGTCGTTGCAACGTAACAGTACACACGAACAAAAGCCCGTCGGGACACTTTCATCGTGAAATGATATCGCCCATCAGACGCTACACCGTGCTTTTTAATTGAAAAAGATACGCGACGCGAACCTTTTACGTAGTGTATTTTTTACCTCTTTTGTAAAATATACCTGCCTTTCAAAAGTACACGCAGCGTCTATACACAACCTCCCTCTTACGTGTCTGCAGCCAAACGAGGGAAAAAACTTAGTGCGAAATTTAATTAACGCCGTCGTGTTAAATAACCTCGAGGCGAAGTTCAACTAAATGAAAAAAATCGTTAGGGCTAGAAAAAACTTGTAATATGTAATATCCAGTTTAATGAGCTTATCGTCGAGGTGTTGTTTCGTTGAGGCGTACGCCTCCGCGGATTTTCGTCCTTGTCTGGTTACGATGTTTTACGGAGATGTTCTCAGCGTGGTGAAAAAAATTTGAAAGTGGATAAATTTTCAACGAAAAATCGATCATTGAAAGCGAAAATCCTGGGTCAATTTGATTGCAGAAATGTGGGCTGAAAATTTGATGAGATGTGCTCGAAAAACTATTATTTCGAGTGAAACCGATTTTATATGAATTTTAATAAAAATAGGTAAATTTTAGGTCATAAATTAACGCCACGTTACAGCTTCGTTGTCATAAAAGGTCCGCATCGCGATTGGAAAAAAAAAAGAATCCTCATTTACATCGAAGAGCAAAAAACGATCACTTTTCCGAACAAACAATTTAAATTTCCATATTTTCGATAAAGGAAAAAAAAATTCACCCAGCATGATAATCAAACGAAAAGAGCTAATTGGACTTTCGCCAAAAACCATCATGGTTTTTCGACTTTTGCTAACGCAGCTTGCTACTGAGAGAGAAATTTTCCTCATGCCGCGTTATTACCAGCAAAAAGGCGAACGGCTTTCGACAAACGAGTCCAAAAAGCGAGTAAATTTGCGAACTCGATGCGAGAAACAGACGTCGGCGTCATTAAATGCGACATATTATTAACTTCAAAGTGTATAAATGTGCGTGGTAAGATGAAAAGAGTGGAGAAATTTCGCGTAGTGGAATTTGATGGGTCTTGAGAGGCGGCAACGCGACGAGAAAACTTGAAATATTAATTTTACGGCGTAAAAAAAACGCAGAAGTGAAGTCGATTGAGCTTTTTGAGCAATTGGTGAAGTTGGGAGTGTTTTATTCGAAGTACAATGTTACATGCAAAATATATGCGGCAGTGTATTTCGATGTAGTTCATGTGTATCGATGTTATATTGATAAATGATAAACATGAATTGAGGACGAAATATCGATTTTTTCATTATCGATAATCGATATTTTTTTTCAATCATCGATGTTTCGATAGTGGTTTTCGATAGTTCATCTATGGATGTTTGTGAAAATCGACATATTCGATAATCAATGAACTGACATTTTTCATTATCGATGTATCTTACTCGATACATCGATGTATCACTTTTACTGATTATCGATATTTACAATAATTAATGTATCAAAGATTGTGATGGTCGATATATCGATTATATCGAGGTTACTTGTAGTTGGTGAATCGAAATGTCTAATAATCGATGTATCGATTTATTAGTACAACTGATAATCGATGTATCGATATTTACGATAATCGATGTATCGATATTTACGATAATCGGTGTATCGATATTTGTAATGATCGATATTTACAATAATCAATATATCGAAAATTCTGATGGTCGAAATATCGATTATATCGAGGTTACTTGTAGTTGAGGAATCGAAATGTTTAATAATTGATGTATCGATTTATTAGTACTACTGATAATCGATTTATCGATATTTACGATAATCGATGTATCGATATTTGTAATGATCGATATTTACAATAATCGATATATCGAAAATTGTGATGGTCGATATGTCGATATTTGTAGTAATCGATGTATCGAGATCAGTACTATTGATAACCAATTCATCGATATTTACAATAATCGATATATCGAAAATTGTGATTGACGATATATCGATTATATCTAGATTATTATAGTAGCGGATGAATCGAAATGTCTGATAGTCGATGTTTTGAGACATTCGATGTATCGATTTATCAGTACTTTTGATAACCGATTTATCGATATTTACCGTAATCAATATATTGAAAATTATGATGGACGATATGTCGATATTTGTAATAATCGATATATCGAGATCAGTATTACTGATAATCGATCTATCAATATAATATATCTACGTGAAAATTCTTGCTTATCGAGAACATTCCACGAGTAGTTTATTCACGAATGCGAGTACTTCGCTTAAAGTATATTTTCAAGTACATATATTCACAAATGCAAATGCCCTCGTAAATACGCCCGACTTTGACAATTTGTAAATTCGATCGAAATATTCTACCCGATGTTTAAAACAACGCGATGTTTTTGTTCCCCACCGAAAACCATAGACGACTCAAGAAAAACGAGCGAAAATAAAACAATTCTTTTATTGCGTCTTGTACGACGTTTCGAAAAAGAGTTTTACGCGGAACGAAGACTTTGGTAATTTTGAAATTATTTTTAACAAAGTTGTTCTTTTTACAAAAGGTATCTCGAGAATTTTCTAAACTTCCCCAATCGACGCTTGTTTACGAGAAGTTTTTATAATAACGTTGAGCTCAGGCGAGCAATTTCCGAAAGGGTGAATTTTTTTCGACGGCCAAATTTACCGGGTATTTTAGCGGCTTTTGCGTGGATACATGAAAAACGCCGACTGAAAGGATTAGGAATATTCGATGCAAAAATATGCGCCATTTCGTTGAGAATTTCGCAACGTGTTGTTTGTATTTGGGTTAAACAAAGATCAGTGTACGTGCGGAGGAGTAGAATTGATTATAGTAAACCTTTATAATTTCAATTTATCGTCGTAAAGTGTATATGCTTCGAGGTCGATGGTGAAAAAAATAAACGCGAAAATAAGTTACTTATTTATCGATAAAATCTGTAAAAAAAAAAAGGCTTCGGAGATTTTCATAAAATTTCGCGAGTAAATCTTTTTTTGTAATACTTTTAATCAACGTTTTACCTATGTTTTCTTGTAAGTTTGATGGAATTTATGGAAAGTTAGGAAATCATTATTTTTTCTTCGCTTAAAACACCAGAAAAATTAAGATTTAGTGAAATTAAAT
This sequence comes from Maconellicoccus hirsutus, assembly GCA_003261595.1. NCBI lineage: Eukaryota > Metazoa > Arthropoda > Insecta > Hemiptera > Pseudococcidae > Maconellicoccus > Maconellicoccus hirsutus. The sequence continues at coordinate 21,374 of QBDW01005596.1, read as the reverse complement.
TCATGTTTTGAATTTTCAGTTAAAACCCGTTGTCACAAGCCGTTGCACGTCGCTTGAAATTTTAATTTATATTCAAAAATAACTCGACGATTTCGAGTTAAAACGTCGAGTAAAGTTCACAATTGATGTTTTTATCAATGGTCAAGGTTACTGTAGTTGTCTTGGCGCGCGTGAATCTAATTCGAGAAAATTTTCGTCTGTAAGTAGTATTTCGCGTCTTTTGATGGCTCGCATTTGAATAATTTACCAAGCTTGCATGTTGTAGAGATGTACGAAAGGGTGCGTCGAAGACGTGGAAAAATGATTCGTTGAATTTATAGTCGAACGACGTGGCGTGAATTTAAAAAAAAAGTTGGAAATTTTTCGTATGGAACCTTTTAAGTGCTTAGTTCCGTTAGAGTGAATTTTGATTCGATACTTACGTGATTTCTTTTTTGTTGATTTTGCGATGAAATTTTAATTCGAGAGAATTACGTCGGCGTGTTAGATTTTGCCTAGCTTCGTAAATCATCGTGGAAATTTTCATATGGCTCGAAATTAATTATTTAATTGGAATATTGAACGAGATTAAAAATATTGTTTTCGTGATTTTTAGAATAAAAATCGTAAAAGGTGAAGGACATTTGCTTCCCCCTTTCCCCTCCATTTGAATCAGTGCCTCATAAAACTAAATAATTTGGCATTAAATTGGAAATTTACCGAAGTACATACGAGGGAACCTTCCCAGGTCGCACTCTCAGAATTCCATGAAACTTGGCAGGATCGTCGCTTCAAATAACCCTAACGCCAAGTTTTTAGCTGCTGAATTTTATTATTCGATTTTTTACAAATTTTTGAATTTTTAATTCTCAGCTCCTCCAAGAATTGGTTTTTTGGCAATACCTGGCCAATCGTCGATCTTATCGAAATTCTGAAAACAAGTAATTGGTAGAAAATTTAATTTCCTAGAAGTCAAGTCATTACATATTTTTTCATAGCACGCTTTGTTCTTGAGTTATCGAGCAAAGTTTTGATGACAACAGTTTCATGCGACTGCAATAAAGCGCGACGCATAGTCGCTACCACGTAAGTTACGTGCGAATTCGCGTCGTCTCGTGTAATTGAAATCGCTCAATACCGTTTTCCATAAGTTTTTGCTCGATAACTCGAAAACGAAATTTACTACGAAATAAAATGTGTATATTAACTTGTAGGAAATTAAATTTTCTATCGTTAATGTATTTTCAGAATTTAGATAGGATCAACGATTGGCCAGATATTGGCAAAAAACCAACTGTACATGGAGCTAGAAATTTAAAATTCAAAAATTCGTAAAAAATCGAATAATGAAATTCATCTGCTGAAAACTTGGCTTTGAGGTTGTTTTGAAGTGAACTTCGATACTACCAAGTTTCATCGAATTCTAAGAGTGCGACCTGGGAAGGTTCCCTTATAAGTACAGATAAATGGGGAAACGACAAACAAGGGATACAAAATAAAGAAAATTAAATGATAAAAACACCTCGTGCATATCTATGGCAAGGTTCAAAATTAGTATAAATACGATTCCGACGTCGTTTCATACCAAAGATACAATCTTACCTACGTAATTCTCGGGTTTAATGAAATGTTTACTTTGTTGTCTCGTTAGATTGGGTGAAAATTGCGCGTACTAGGTAAAGAGTTTAAACACCGAAGGAAGTAAAGTTGGTTAACAATTTCGATACATTTAATTAGGCGTTAATTTATGCGAAACACGTGCAAAAACATATAGAGACGATACAAAGTTTTCTTAGGTTAGTTTTGCGCGCGCGAGAAGTTTCAGCACGAAAAGTTGGAAACGTGCAGTGAAGCAGGTTAGAGCAACAACGCCGTCAGGTATTAAGCTGTGGAGCTTTTGACGTAATTAAGTATAGAGAATGGAGTTCCGCTCGTATAAATTGATAAGAATACTCGAAAAATGCTCCGTTTCGGAGATACCGCGTTAGTTTTGCGTTTTTTATATTACGTCTCGTCGGCGGCGAAAATTAATTATGATATTGCGCGAAAAGCATTCGACGAAGTCATTAGTAATTTTAACGTTTCAAGGCGGAAAATTTCGCCGAAAGAGCGGATACGCTGGGGTGTATTTTTGAAAAGAATTTATTGCTCGGAGGTTTCCGGAAATAGGTTAATACGCGGAGCCTGTTGAAAAAAGAGTAATTAAAAATTCGCCGTTTTTTTACCTTATTGCGTAATTACGAATGTTTACGTTGAGGCTGTTTTGATGATTTTGTAATGCGATCGATTTGATTACAGCCAAGAAACCCGAACCGCTTCATGGTTACCGCCGGCAGACGTTTGGTATTCGGAATTACCTTATGGATGGGAACAAGCAGTCGATTCGGAAGGGAGACCGTATTATATTAAGTAAGTACTCGGAAATAATTTCGTGTGGTATTTTTAAGCAAATTGTAGAGGTATTTTCGAGACGGGTAGGGGCGTTGAAAAACCAAAAAGATGGTAGAAGTGAATGGTGAAAGTAATGAAAGTAGTGAAAAAGGAAATGAATTTTGTTAGAAATTAATGCTAGAGTGAAAAAACACGAAATATTTTTACAAAAATTTTACATAAATTTTACATTTTTGATAAATGGCTGGTAATTTTTTATAAATTGGCAACACTGTTGAAATCTGTGACGTCATATGCAATTTTTTTCAATAATTTTTTTAATTTTATTTTGATGTTTTAAAATTTAATTTTTTTAAGCACGGATTTTCTATTGATCCGAAATTTGACTTCGTTGATGGAAGGAGAGAGAATAATGTTGGGAGGTTTTTGAAAATTTGGTCACAAAGTAGTGGAAAAGTAGTGATTTTTCAAAAAAAATAGTTAGATATCCTGAGACCTGAATTTTGAAAGGGAAAATGAAATTCCAGATGGTAGTTTATTTTTATCAATTTGAAAAAATCATTCACTTGTAGGGCATATCTGAATTTCATGTAACCCTTTATCCTCCTCCTCCCCCTCTCCTCAATATGAAAAAACTATATTCTGTCGGATATTAAATTTCGTAGCAGGTATTGAAAATGGCACACGAGACACGATCATTTATATGGAATACTTGTGTTGGTGCGTTTTTGTGAAACTTGGTGCGAATTGAGAAAACAAATTGTTGCAAAGTAAATGAGAAAACATTTCTCGTCTGAATTGTTTTTTCGTATTTCCTCAAATTTCACCATATTTTCGCCATATTGTTAACATTGCATGTAAAGTAATGCAGTTGAGGCGTTTTTGTGAGGTTTGGGGTGACTTTAGAAAAAAAAGTTTGAAATAAAAGTTGCAGTAAAATGAATGAGAAACATTTTTTGTTAGAACTATTTTTTCATAACTCTTGAAAATTACTAATTTTTTTTCATTTTGTCAACACTGCTAACAAAATAACTCAGGGCATTTTTGTGAGACTTTGGGTAATTCGAGAGACAAATGTTTGCAATAAAAGTTGTTGGAAATTTAAAAAAAGACATTTTTTGTATATTTTAAAATTCCGTCATAATTTTGCAGCATTCAGGCCCAATCAGAAGGTGAGAAGGAGGTTCTCCTCCGGCCCGAATTTTTAAGCCTTTGTAAATAATAACGAGTCCTTTCAAGGGAACGGGGTCTATATAATTTTCCCCGGGGCCCACATTTTCTCTAAACAGCCCTGGCAGCGTTGCTACAAAAGCTGTAAAATTTTCCTCAAAAATTGTAGGTTTTCCATGGTTTTATGAAAAGGCTGCAAATTAACTAAGCTTTGTTCGTTTGCATAAGCAATAATTCCTTTTCTGTGAATGAAATTTTGAAATTTTTGAGATTGCATTTTTTGAAGTTCTGTATCTCTTGTAATCCTACTTATTCCGACATTTTGACTCGTTTTTCTATTTCTGCGTTCTTAAGCTCCTTCGAAGACGAGTCTTCGGTTATGTTTTGAAAGACGAAGTAGTCTGCGTTGTTTTAGGTGAAATAATACGTCAGAGGATGACGCTAGTAGACAAATTGTATTATGTATATTTATCCTTTGAACTTATATTTACCGAGGTGGTTTTAATTAACCGTACCCGTAACAAGGATGTCATCTAAATGTCATTTCATCGGCGCAATACATATTCGAAGCGATCTCGTGAGTTATAATTTGAGTGTCATTAGTGTAATTTTTCGAGTGTTTGCGTAGTATACTTAAATTTCAAGTGACGTTCTTCGTTCGGTATTTTATTTAAGGCATGACGAACGGTCTCCGGGCGAATTAATTTTTAATATAGACTCAGCGACATTTCGAACCACAGCGTATTCATAACGGTAATAAATGACAAGTCGGATAATAGTAAATAGTTATTCTATACTTGTCACTTAATGTGACATAAATATCGGTCACATTTCTCTAGCGAGTTGTAAAAGGTTGCGCGGCGCGGATCATCGATAAAAAAACGTACGTTATGGCTTTGAGGTTTCCAATCTACGTTTCACGGACGAGAAAAGTCCGAGCATGTCTCGTTTGCTTGTACGTACTACGGTCTCATTATACTGACCTTACGGTTACGTAAGCTCGTAAGATTTATATCTAAATGAACGGTACAGAAAAATAAATTCTAATTCGGTAGCAGCTCTTCGAATACGAAACGCGTCATTAAGCTTGGTACTCGGGAGCGAGTAATCGTGACTGATACAGAAACGTCGAAACTAGTTCGAAGCGCGAAAAAAATGCCATCGGTGAAAGTTCCTCGAGAACCGCAAACATCGGGTTTTAAATTAATCGACGTGATGAATTGTGCGTGGTTTTGGTGTGATATTTGAATAACATATCAAATGTATTTGTAACGTTTTATCCCCAAAATGAAAATGTTTTGACACCCCCTTCCAATCCCCTGATTTAACGATGTGCATTATTTTTAAAGAAGGAGCCCAAAGAAACATAATCAAAGCGAAATTTGGAAAATATAGTTGAGGGTTTATACAGGACGGCGGCACCTTGATTGGCAAATAGGCGAGCTTCAATTATGTGAATTTTAAAGGATGTATAAATCATCAAATTCTAAAACCGTGTGATTTTATTTTAGGAAAAATTTTAGTCGAAATCGTCAAGAAACTTGAAAAATGGTAATTTCCATTTCGCTTTGTAGTTTTTATGGGACAATTTGGATTATTGTAGGGGCTGCGTGGCGGGATACACGAAGCGTAAAAAATTACTCGAAAGTATCGCATTAACTTCGCATACATCCCGAGCGTGTATATCGCCAAGAGACGAGTTAGATTAATGTTTTAATGCGTTATCTCGAATACTACGGATATCTTATTCGAGTGTTTTCGAATGGGCGTATTCGGATGGCGAACACGAGCGGCGGCCGCGCGTGTAAAAAAATCGCGAGGTCGTACCGAAAAAGGAAACTGAACGGCGGTAATATTTCACAAACGACGAGAAATAAATCAAAATTCTATCGTGTGTAGGGTTCCTAAATGAAATTAATATTTTCGTGTATTTCTATACGCAAATTCGACGTATTAATGCGTTCCGCGAATGTAAACAGTAGTGTAAAATTTGCGGCGGAAAAAAGAGGGTTTTTTTATTAGCGCCATAGAAGCTTTCGGTGAATAGTTGCGGTATTTTAAAAGTATATTCTAGGTTAAGATGAAATTCGCCATTAGAAAAACACCACCTTAAGTATTTACTATAACTAACGTGTCTGGTTGTTTGAAATAATTCATGAAATAAAGTTGCTCAACTTGGTACGTATAGTTGAATAATTTATATGTCTCTTGAAAGCATTTTCACTACGTATTCTATCTCGGTTCCGGTATAGAATAATTTCACCGAGTGTACAGAGTGATTCGGGGTGGATCTGGGATCCCCGCTTTGTTGCAGATAGGCAACTTGAGTTACGGCGGGTCGATTGAATTGTCGGTATTGTAATTCGAGGTTTAATCTGGGATTCGTACGAGCTCGATACGCTAACGTTTCGATGCGTCTGAACGACAAACGTGTATTTATGTTCGATTGATTTTGGCCAATTTTGGTGAGAAATTTTACGCTACGGTAGATTGGTGGTATTGATTGCATGAGGTCGTATGTGCGTGAAGAGGTAATGCCGGTTGATGGTTGTTGCCAAAAATTGGAATTCAGGTGAAGAAAGAGAATATGACTCAAAATGAGCAATTTTTGTTTTTTTTTTCTTTACTAATCAAGAAGCCCACATGATGGAGTTTTGTAACCCCCGGAAATGGTCGAGCCCATTGACCATGGTGTTTTTATTTCGAAGACGAAAATCGTTGAAAATGGGTGAAAAAAAGTTTCGAAATCATCTCCAGCTCTCAACCGCTTCCGGAGGAGGTTTGAGCCGCATATATGAGGTTTCAATGTAAATGTACATTTTGGCGAATTTTCAACCGAATGACTTGAAATATTGGTCAAAGGTTGGGGTTGTCTACCGGAATAATATTTCTTTTCAAATTTTTTCTATCAATTTAACCCTCTCAAAATGAATTTTTCAATTTTTAATCAAGGCTCAACAACCCTCCTCCTCCCACAGTGGCAACAAAAAAGAATATGTAACAGATAGTTGATAAATATTTCAATCATCATCAAATCAATGTTGTGTATTGATGTAAAATGCTTCAATAAGCCGAAAATCAGAATTTTGAAGTAATATTTCCATAATTTTCCAAATACCTCAGAAACATTTCACTAACCTCAGAATGTCATAGAAAGGTCGCAGAAATATATCACTTATATTTCCATGACCTTCATTTGAAATTCTGATGTTTCAAATACCTCAGAAGCATTTCAATGACCTTCCTGTAACATTGTGATAACATTTTAAATACCTCAAGAATTCTGAAATATTTCTGTGACATTCCTATGACATTTTATTACCTAAGAAATATTACTATAATGTTTTCACAACCTTCCTATAACACTTCTGTTAATTCTATTGACATCGCAAGTACCTCAGAAACATTTCGCTAACCTCAGAATGTCATAGAAAGGTCGCGGAAATATTTCACTTATATTTCCATGACCTTCATGTGACATTCTGATGTTTCAAATACCTCAAAAAGTCATAGAAAAGTGGCAGAAATATTTCAGTAATATTTCCATGATTTTCATGTGACATTCTGATGTTTCCAATACCTCAGAAACATTTCAATGACCTTCCAGTAACATTGTGATAATATTTTAAATACCTCAGGAATTCTGAAATATTTCTGTGACATTCCTATGACATTTTATTACCTAAGAAATGTTACTATAATGTTTTCACAACCTTCTTATAACACTTCTGTTGATTCTACTGACATCGCAAGTACCTCAGAAACACTTCGATGACCTCAGAATGTCACATGAATGTCGCAGAAATATTTCAGTGACATGACCTTCATGTGACATTACGATATTTCAAATACCTTAGAAATTATAATATTTCTGCGACATTCCGATGAAATTTTATCACCCAAAAAATATCACTATAATTTTTTTACGACCTTTCTATGGCATCTCTGTTAATTCTGATGACGTTTGAAATACCTCAGAAACTGTATTGAAACATTTTCATGACCTTAAGTGACATTTTGGACGTACTTTAATATCTGAAATATTTTTACGATTGTCCTATGACATTTTGATGACCTGATATTTCAAATACATAAATACAGAGTACCTTTTTCAAACTCTTCGATATTGGGAGATCCATAGTTTTCCCCTCCTCTACCCAACGAAACAACAGAGAGGAGATACCAAGGAAGATCATTTGTATGATGAATTTTTCTAAAAAAAAAAAAACGATATTTTTCGATACACGTGTCTGCAAGACAGCTGGTTCAGCTCTTCTGAAAAGACTCGAACTCGAAGTAAATTGAAAGAAGTATCTCGTTGTTCGATTTTTTCACTCGAGACACAACGATCGCTAAAAAAATCACCAATAAGCATGATCATTCCAAAAAGAACCCAATTTCGAACCACAATGCTGCTCGCAAAATGCTAAAACAAATAGGGCATCGACTTTACGCGTGTTTTTCTGCGTCGAAAATAGCTACCGGAGACGATACCGATAAAACAATCCAAAATACGTATCTTTTGCCAGCTTATACGGGCGTAGCGGTTTTATTTACATTTATTAATTCTCACGAGGCATCGCAAAAGTTTTCCAACTGCTTTTACACCATTTGCCATTTTATAGCGGCGTTTCACCTGAGTTCTCGGGTACGCGGGAAATTCGTTTAAACCGACACCTTTTTATAAGTTTTTCGAGGCGTTGCGCAAGAAAAATCGCTTTTAGCAACCTTTTCGCCGTACCTTGGTAATTGGCCAACGAAAATTACCCGTTCAAGGGTACGTCGACGTGTACGAAATAATATACCGCTGGGAGTCGCCGATTACCTCGCGAAATTGTGATTCATTTTCCACCGTCGTAATTAATATATTATCGATATCGCTTCGACGGAATGCGATTACAGGTAAATTGTTTCCGAACCGAGTTGCCTTTAGATTGCTATACCGATCGGTGTAATTTTTCATCAGCGCGGTTTATTCGTTGAGCATTTTTTCTCCCATTTGCCTCCTTTGCGGAAAGAAATCCGAACGTGGTAAATTATTCTGGAAACGCGCGTTGTTTATTTTTTCATGTAATTACGACGCGCTTCTTTCATTCGTTTTTTAATAGATTCTGTATTCATACACGTGTTAATTTTCGAGGACTAAAAATTGAAATTTTTTCTTCGGTTTTGCGGTAATTGGATTTTTAATGAATATGGTGCTTTTGTGAGAAGTGTGGGGTAGGTGGATGTATTCGAATTCATTCCTAACTCTGAGAGATTTTTTGGTCTTTTAAATAATTGTGTTTATATTGTTAGGATTTTTTTCAATTTCATGTTTTTTATAATTTTTTGGGCTATTAAAATTGCCAGCGTTGATCGAAAATCGTTACGAAAAACCGTCACGCGGTTGTCATGGCGAAATGTCATGCTCTTGAGTGATAATCTTGATATTATCACGTCATGATAACATGTCATAGATGACAGGTCTTTCAGGTCTTTGTTATTGTGACATGTCATGATCATGAAGAATATACCATACGATGATAAGCCAATATCATGGTGACATGTTACATGTGATATGTAATGTCTTGTTATGATGAACGTCATTAAAATGGTCCAATGTGTGACATGTGATCATGTCTTGATAATATGTTGGGTGACATGTCATGGTGATATGTCATGATGTTTTCATAGTAATTGGTAATAGATATGGTGACAATATGTGATGACGTCAGTTGATTATTTTTTTCCTCACAAAACTTGTTACGCGTCGTATATTCATGTTTAATGTCACCATACCATGTCATAGATGACAATCCATTGTCATGGTGACGTGTCATAGTCAGAAGTGACATGTGATCATATCATGTTAGCATGTCAAGTGACATGATATGATGATAAGTCACTGTTATGATGACGTGTCATGGTTACAAATGGCATGTAACGTCACATGACGTCTTCTGATGAATATTATTGTCTTGAAGTGACATAAAAACGTCACACTGTGTTGCGGACTTGTACACAAGCTGATTCTTTATGGTTCAGAACGAATACATTTTTATGTGTATCGTGAATGAAACATCAAAGTTCAACTTTCATTCCATAAGTTGGTTCGTTTCTCGAAAAAATGCATTAAAATAAAATAATTCGAACGATAAATTTCTGTGAAATGACTTATCTTTGACTTTGTCGAAATGAATGTCTTCTTTAGTGGAAAAAAACAGAATAAAAATACAATATTGATAAAATATATAAATTGCTTAATTATTTCTATTCTTTAAATTCATGAAGTTCGAAAGGTACTCCTCGAACTCAATCGAAAAACGCTAATAACGAAATTCATAAATTCGAAAATATCACGTCGAGAGAGGCAAATATTTATAGAAAATCTGTAAGTGAAAGGAAAATACGAGGGAAAGATAACAAAAGAATAACGATTGCGGTGCTTTGTAGAAAAAAATCATTTTTCCGTCGAAAATCGAATTCGACAAAATTGACCTCTCTACCCTTAAAGTCATTTTTTAATAGGGTGAAAAAATTATATAGTAGATTTTAAAGACTGGAAATTTGACAAGGCGTTTTCGTCCTTTATCACCTCGTATATTTTTTTCGGTCGCCATTTTACCATCTTTTGGAGCCTTACGCCTACGGTGTGTTAAAATTGAGATGAGGCGAAGTTTTCTAAATGCGAATAACTTATTGATATACTGGGATGTACTAAAAATACATTTTAAGGCTTTTTCGTATTTTTTTTTGGCGGATTTTTCTCTCCATTGTGAGATAACTTCGACGTGGGTAGAAATTTTCATTTTATTTTAATACTCGTAATGAGGTGTTTTCGATGGAGTGTTCGATTATTGATGGAGTAATTGGTTGAAAAATTTTGTCTGTTCGTAGGAGTTTTGGTAATTTTTTGAATTATCGAGAAAGTACGAGATTTGAGAAAATTTTATGAATGATGGAGTGATTGGTCACGAAATTAATCGAAAAATGCCTATTTAAAGTTTCGTTGGAGTTTTGGTAATTTTTAGAATCATCGAGAAAGTCTAGATTGAGGTTTGGGTAATTGGGAATTTTCCACGAATATTGAGTAATTGATGACGAAATTTTGATACGAAAAATGCCTATTTGAAGTTTCGTAGGAGTTTTGGTAATTTTTAGAATTATCGAGAAAGTCTAGATTGAGGTTTGGGTAATTGGGAATTTTCCACGAATATTGAGTAATTGATGACGAAATTTTGATACGAAAATTGCCTATTTAAAGCTTCGTAGGAGTTTTGGAAATTTTTAGAATCATCGAGAAAGTCTAGATTGAGTTTTGAGTAATTGGGAATTTTCCACGAATATTGAGTAATTGATGACGAAATTTTGATACGAAAAATGCCTATTTAAAGCTTCGTAGAAGTTCTGGAAATTTTTACAAGAAAGTATCGATTAAACGAGCTTAAATCTAAATGTTAATCGTTGGAAAATACGATTAGAATTGAGGTAATGTTGAAACAAACGAGACCAAGGTAACTCCTACGTTCGGAGTAATTTTCACAACGATTTATCTTCATTTTTACCCTGATAGATTAGGTTATCGCGAACGAGTCTGGTTCAATTTGTCAATTTTAATTAATTGGATTACTCGTTTAATTTTAAATGTTTTTCTGTTTCCTTTGTGCTTAGTTTTACCTTACGCTGGCGCGTTAGTGTAATTTGTTATGGTCGGTTTTGTAGATTGTGGTTGCAGAAACGCGTCGTATAAATCAGACACAGGCGATAAGAAGAAATCGAGGTATTTTCGTTATGCGGTGTTTTGTTAACTAAAGTGTAGATTTTTAACTAACGCTGCTCGTTCCTAATGCTGTAGTTAACTTCGATGTTTCGATGGCTTTTGAAAATCATCTTAACCGTAGGAATTTTTTTAATTTCGTTTCACTTTTGAAATGATAAAAGTTAAACGAAAGTTATAAAGTTTTAAACGATTGATGGATGGATATTTTTCAATAGACGTGGAAATACGTCTTGGAGCGAAATTTTCCATAGTCATGGTGAAAATTTTTAGATTTATTAGGGAAAAAAAGCTGATACTGGTGGATGAGCGGTGTCGAGGACGTGTATATTGAGAAAATTCCTCGATAGCACAAGGGACCTAAGTTGTGACGCGTCCGAGTGAATTTCGTCGTAGTTTTCATATTTTCTTTACTCCTCGTGTACGTGTTCACGATGACGTTGTCTTTTTCATTTTTATTTTTTCATGGTATATGATTTTTAGGGTGCTTTGAAAAAGAAAAAGAAGGTATTTTTTAACTCGCAAAAGACCTATGAAGTTAACATCATCGAGCTTCTTATAAATCATAAAATAATGCTACGTAACACGTTATTTTAGGTACTTTTGAGTAAATCTATGAGTCTGTATATCATCTCGCTCCGAAAAGGTATCATTTTTCAGAAACTAATTTTCAAAAACACCGAGACGAATTTCTTTGAGGTATTTTTAGCTTTTTCATAGGCGAATAAAGTTACCATGTTTTGCGATAAGTTGTCGAAAAAGAGCTATAGTCGCCGGAACTTTATCACGAAACGGGAAAACCAGAAAAGCGTGATTTAAAGACGAGTTTGATTTTTCACGTTTCAGTGGCGATTTAAAAAAAAAAAACTTCTATACGAAATACGATGCTTTTCGATGACGTGAATGCGTGAGGAACGAGGGGATGTGAAAGTTTGTTTTTTGAAGCTTTTCCACGGCGCGATTATTAAATCGAACGCGGGGAACAAAGGCGTAATTTTTATTACATTTTTGTTACAGCCTTCGAGTGTGTTTGAAAAAAAGGGTAAACAATTTTTCATATTTTTGTTGAAAGTTTTCACGTTTTGAAATGTTTGAATGTGTTTCGCATTTTTTTTTGGTCGTTTGGTAGTGGAACGTTGGTCGAAGTAATTCTTTTGATGGTTAATGCGATCAAAAGCGAAAAGTAGGTTGTTGAACTTCGTGTGAAGTTTGAAATTTTGCGAAAATGTTTTGCGTTAATTAATCCCGTGAAAAAATTGTTTAGATTCGACGTTGAAAGAGAAATTTCAAAAATATTTAGGAAATTTTAAATTAATTTTTATCTTTTTCATTTTGATAGTTTTTTTTGTACAAAAATTTCTCATCATGTCTCGTGATTTTTATAAAATTATGCGATGCGTTTATTCACTTTCACTTACGTATTTATTTTGTATTTGATTTAGGAGGCTTAGAATTTTGTTTTTGGAAGAGGCCGGGGGGGAGGTGAAAAAGAGCAAACGAAAATCAAATTTTATGGCGAAAATAAAAAGATGTAAAATTGATTTCTGCATTTTTTGATGTACTTGATTCATCAATTTTATCAAACATCGGGCCCCACCTCTTTCGAGGCAGTAAAAATAACAAAAAAAAGTCTTCAAAAAATCAAATTTTAGTTTTCTTTCGACATTTTAATCTCGATTTTTTCAATTTTTTTATTGATACATTTTCAATTTCGATATTGCCAGAATTCATTTCTTTCTTCGATTCAATATTTTTATATTGAAATTATGATACTTCGATAACGATTCTTAATTTTTTCAATATCATTTAATTTCGATGTTTTGATCTTCGTATTTTGATTTTGTGATTAAAAATTTTTCCATGTATTTAAATTTTTTTAGCTCGATATTTCATTTTGACATTTACATTACGCGGTATTTTGTAGCTCAGATTTTATTTCTTGATTTGATATTTTCAATGGTCGTTTTTATAGTTTGATATCACGATCTTTTATTTAAAAAATTCAATTTTTTCGATTCAATTATTTTTAATTTTATATTTTGATGTCGACATTACAAATTTGTTTTCTATATTTTGATGTTTCGATTTTCAATATTTCTTTTCAGTATTTCGATTTTACTTGTTATTTCAAAAAACAAATAAGTGGATTGTTTTTTTTATTATTATTTTATCCAAAAGGTCAATGACCTCCAAAGTCATTACTTCAATTACGAATTTAGTGGGCCGGACGTTTTTTTTTTTGATGAAAAAATCAGTAATACCATTTTGATAAAAAAAATAAATAAAAATAAAAAATCAACATAAAAACCTTGGATATAAAAAAAATATCACGTAAAATAAATTCGCTTCTATTTCTTTACGAAATATGTATTCAAAACTCTCGTCACGTGGAATCGGACTTGTAATTTGTTTCTGTAATTCGTTGAAAATTGTACGAATAACACACGAAAAATAACTTTTTTAACGAATTTCTTCATCGCCTTTTTCAAGTTAGTGAACTCCTGTTAAAATTATATCGTTGAAAATTTCGCACCTTGGCATCATCCCTTCTGTAGCTTTTTTTATATCCGTTATAATTTTTACTCGCTGCGTGAACGCGCAACGAAGCTAAATACACTCTAGGGCGTACTTTACGAAACACCTTGTTTACTTCTGTCACGAGACAGAAACGGATAAAAACAATCGTAAAAAGGTTAGCGGCATTTTCGACTGGTACGCGTCTCCTAGGCGGTTATTTATAGAAACAAGGGAGTTTTTGCTCGACTTTGCAAAGGCTTACAAGACGCCAGGACCGCCTACGTTTACGAATTCGAATTGATAAGATGATAAATTCACGAACTAGTTGATAGATTAGAAAGGATGTTGGGTAATCGATCGCGTCGGGTGAATTTTTACTATTAATCTTTTATGTAAATGATACATGTGACCTATTTTTTCTCGTAGTTTTGCATTCACGCGAGAATTTTTCTACACATTTGGTGTAAATTTTTCCGCGAGGATTTGAATAGAAGAGCGAGTGCGAGATTAATTATCTGCGGATGATCTTTACTTCACGTGTCGAACCGAGCTGACAAGCTTTCCCATGAATTTGTCTAGTCTAGCATAAGCCGGTGAAAAGGAAAGGGGTGAGATTGGTGTATACCTGGAGTTCAATACACTTTGTAACATATTTCACGAGAGAGCAAATACCCTGGTCGTGATCTTTTCCGAGGGTGTTGACTTCCTAAAAGAAATTTTTCGCTTGTATCTTTGTCAGAACTGATTCTATCAAAGTGTTTCAGTTCAAAATTGAAATGTGTTGAATTCTCTACGAAATTTGTGAAAAATTTTCCGTGCTTCAATTTCAGTTCTGACCAATTCCAACAAAAACAGGTTTTTTCGTGTTGGAAGCGAAAAATTGAATTTTTGGCAATTTTGCTTAAACTTTGAAAAAAAAAACTTCTTCTTTAATCGCTCGTATCTCGAGGTCTAGGTGAGTTATGTCAATTCTTTATTTACACATTTTGTGAAGAATTTAGTGGATTTCAATTTCAAACTAAACTATTTTTTTGATTAAACTGGTTTTCGTCAAGATACACGTGGAAATGTGATTTTAAGCGGATAATTTCCACGAAAAAGGAAACTTGCGAACAGTGCATTTGTCTTCGAGTGAACCATGTAGTAAAGGGCATTGAACTTTGGGTTATTACCGAATTTCAGGTAATTCTTCGTTTTACACGCTCAAGGCCAATTTCGGGAGCTAATTCGACTGGACTTTTCGAGCTACGGTTTCATATACAAACGCTGTGATTAAATATTGAAAATTACGAGCAAATTCGTAGGTATTGTCGGCGTTGAAAGGATAAAATTAGGTAAACATTTACGTCTAGACTCGAGTGAAAAAAATACTATTGACATATTGCCATTGCATTGGTAAACAGAGAATAAATTATAAAATGATAACTCGGAAATTGGCGGCAAAAAAACATTAAATTTTCATCGACGACGACGTCGAGGTCGGAAATGAAAAAACACGTCGGTCAACGCGATATATTTTTCGATGTTATTTTGCAAAACGTAAAACAAACGTCGTCTTAGTGATAAATGATTTCATAAATTCATAAATATTTAAGCCATCTGGTCGACACGGTGGACAATGGTTGGAAAAACTAATACAATAATACAGCTTCGACGCGCTTCTAACCCCCCTTCCCCATCAGCCAACGATGACCCTTTTCGCAGGCGTACTTAACCACTTATACCCTTATTTGTTTACGTGTTTTAACAATTAAAATACAACGATTTGATTTATTTGTAGTCACGTTAGCAAAACAACATCGTACGATGATCCGAGAACCGAGTGGGAAGAGGAGCTGCACCCGAAGCCTCGCGTCGTCGAGTTGTATCGCGATCCAGAAGTAGGATTTGGATTCGTGGCTGGCAGCGAGAAGCCGGTCGTTGTGAGGTAATCATCTGTTTAAATTATATGTATACATTGCTCGTTTAATAATTTACGACGGCGTTTAAGTGCTCGTTTCATTACCGACGTCGAAACAGATATGGTCGATAAATTATACGCGAAAGGCGAAACGGAGCTTTGGAGGTGTACGCCGACGTCGCAGCGCCGTTTCGGATTAAAAACCCATTTCGAAAAAAGATACCCGTTTATGTCGTTTTTAATGTTTAAATAAGATGGTGGATGGGGCAGAATTTTAGTTTTCGTTTAAAAAATTATTCGAATGGAGAAACTTTCGTAAATGGAAGTCGCGAAGATGCGTAAAAAATTCTATTGAATTCGGAAATGTTTTCTGTATAATTTTTTTCTTTATAAATAAGGAAAAGTGGTGTATTTTCGTTTTACAAAATATCGTTATATGTCGCGTTGGAAAATTGTAAACGAATTTTTTTCCAACTTTTTTTTATTACGATTCACGATAGATACTTTTTTTTTTAAATCTTTGAATGGGATTTATTTTATTTGGTATCTTTTTTCAAAAGCGAAGAATTAAAAAAAAAATCGACCGCCTATTTGTTTCGAGTTGGAAAATTGGATTTATTTGAACCACAAAGAGGCAAGTTGCCCAGATGGTCAAAATGTGGTTTGCATGGAGATTTAGCAGACTTTGGAGAAGCCCTGGATTGGTTCCAAGAATTTTGACACCCAAAACGTTTTTTTTTTGTTTTTATTTCGATTTATCACATGCGAATCTCTGGTAAGGAAAATGGGTTTTAAGATGTGATTTTCGGAATAATTAAAAAATTACCCAATATTTATTCTAGGATTTGTTCGTATACAATTCGTGAAATTAATGTCATCAAGATTCAAAAAAAAATGGCGAAAATAGAAAAAAAATTGCATCAAAGTGCTTCATAAGTAGCTTTGAAACTTTTTCGTAGGGAATTTCAGACTAAGAAATGAGGATTTCCTTGATATCTCAAAAACTTAAAGAGATAAGGAAAAAAGTTTCATATTGAAAAATTTGCTCCTCTTAATTCCTCATAATTTTTGTCTAAACATTTTCCACCTCAGGTTAACTCCTGGTCCGCAAAATTTGCTTCCTTGAGGAGTCTTTTTGTGTTGAAAATAGTGAAAATAAGGTTTCTTCGAATAATTCAAAGCTTTAAGAAGATAATTATGAAAGAAAAGTACCTAGGAAAAAAATTTCCTGCCTACAACTTGTTGTGAATGTAATTAGAAAGTAGTGAAAAGGTAGTGACTTTGAAAATCTATAATAAAAGTAGTGAAAAAGAAGTGAATTTTGTCGAAAAGTGCAAGAATGAAAAAACCATCTAATGCGAAATATTTTTGAAAAAATTATAGGCATAAAAGTTGTATATTTTTGATAAATGGTTAAAAATTTTTCATGAATTGGCAGCACTGTCGAAATATGTGATGTCATATTTATATTTTATTTAATTTTTCTTTAATAATTTTATTTTGATGGTTTTCTGTTTGATTTTTTTTAAACACAGATTTTCTTTTAACCTGAAATTTTACCTCGTTGGTGAAGAAGAGGGGGAGGGTGTATCAAGCTGAGAGGTTTTTGAAAATTTGATGAAAAAGTAGTGATATTTCAAAAAAAAAATCTGTGAGATACCCTGAACTTACAGTTTCTATTTAGGATCGCTTGATTAATAATTAAAGCCTGCTCCCCTCTCAGCTCATGAAGGATAATTTTATAAATTTGATAAAAATGCTGAGAATAAAAAATGGAATTCTTGATGCTGTGAATAGATGTTGAAGGAACGTTTTTAATGAAAATCGCCGAAGTCTTCCCCTTCCCCCTCCTTCCACGTCAATTTTCTAATCGATCATACCTATTTTTCAAATTCATTGTGCCGGGACTCCAAGTTGTCAAAAAATTGCAAAATTTGGTAATCAATTTTTTACTTAATTTTCGTTTAATTCTGAAGTAATTATTTTGCTAGAATTTTATGTCAGTGAGTTTATGGTATAAAAAGGGGGGGGATGAAAATAGTGTTAATGAATAAATAAAATAAGTAACCTAGGAATGCCGATGTATTAATTTGAGAAATATTATATGCGGTGTAATGATGACGTCACAGCAATGTCAAGGCTAGACAGGGTGACGACGTCGTGACCTTGACCTTGCCATTGTCATGACATTTTATAACACCGTCTTGTCATTGATATGACATCGAAGGTACTCCACAATAAATACCTACTTTTTAACGTTTCTTTCGCCTTTCTTTTATTTTTGAAAGGTATTTAGACTTGTGAGTTTTTGTTCAAAAGTTATCATCGTATTGTATTTTAACAAAGTAAGAAAAAAAAAGAAAAGAACAAAATATCTCGAGTACTTGAAAAACGTGCCGAAAAATTTTCACCATTAGAAAATTTACAAGAATTTAATATAAAGTTCGGTTTCGTTTTTCGGCAAAAAAGATTAAAATACTTTTAAAGCGCTCAACTTTCTCAGTTTGATATACAAGTCGATACTTGTTTGCTATCACTTCGAATGTGAAAATTTCGTTGAAAGGAAGCTCGCATTTATTTAGGTTTTTCAATTAAGTACTCGTACATCAAACGTGAAATTTTTCACGGATGTTCGAGAATTTGCGGAAAAACGGCGTCGTAAATCACAACAGATAATTCGTTCGCGTGCCGTCGACAAATAACGTAAAAAATCTGCAAATTTAGCTGGCGTGCGGTGTTATTACGTCGTCGTACGCGATCGACCATTTGACTGGTGATTCTCGTACAAGGTAAACAAAGCTGCACCGCTTTATGGTGTTTTTCGCCTGGTTTCGCTGAAAAAATGTTTTCTTTGGATTTTTCGTATGAACGAGCAATTGGGTGTAAATAGTGTAGAGTCGATGGTGGAAAAACACGAAGGTGAACGGGCGCGTTACACTCGAATAATTTTTATTTACCTTTGGCGAAAAAATTCGTTGGAAATTAAACACGCGGTGGAGAATTTTTTTCTCGGAGGTAATTTTTGCTACTTCGTTGATGGAATTTTTATTAAAACATCCGCGTGGGTTCGCTCCGAAATGGGAAAAAGGAGAATGTGATCGATTTCACGTGGATGCTATTGGAGGACAAGTGTCAGGCCAATTGACACGAGTAATTATTATAAATACGATGCTCGTCGAGGGTCGCGTATTCGTAATATCTTTCAATTAATGTGGCATTTTCGTGTTGCAGATTCGTTACGGAAGGAGGCCCCAGCGATGGAAAGTTACTACCGGGGGATCAGATTCTAAAAATAAATGATGAAGAAGTTCAAGGTAGTCCGAGAGATCATGTTATACAGTTAGTCCGCAATTGCAAGGAGTCGGTTAGATTGAGAGTATGCCAGCCTCCGTTGGATAATGTGAGTTTTGCCGAAATGTCATAATGCGTTTTGAATGCCTAATGTGGTTTTTTATTTCAGTCTGCGAGAAAATCGGCCTTGCTGAGTTCGGCCAAGAAAGCCAAACTGAAGAGTAACCCGTCGAGGGTGCGGTTCGCCGAAGGTGTCGTGGTCAATGGATCTCCTCTTTATCCTGTAAGTGCTACAATTCTGGTGTCGAGATTTTGGGATTTTAAGAGTATGAAAAAAAATTTTCAATGAGAGCTAAATAGAATGGAGGAGTAGAATTTTTTAGGGAAAATTATTTTGAAACGGTTGAGGAGGGGGTAGATAATGCTTAAATAATTTTTCTGATCAATCAATTTACCAAATTTTTAAAGTAAACTAATGAAAAAATTGTTTCGAGATTTTGATCGTAATGTAATTAAAATTATCGTAATTTTTCAATAATTGAGGGGGCAATATTTTCATTGATTTGTGGGAAGATTTTTTTTAATGCAAAATAAGTGAAAAAATTCATTCATTGGTTTAGATTTTGAAATAAGAAATAATTATTTAGAAAAATACATTCCAAAAAGTCAATAGACAAGTTTCCAATTTTTTAAAAAAAATATAATGTAATAGTATTAATAATTCTAACACTGATGCAAAAAACCGCATTTAATTTGAAGCCATAGGAGCGGAGAAAAAAAATTTTGAAAGTCGCGTTTTTTAAAACGCTTGAAAACGGGGCGTGGCGAACTGTGACGTCATAAGATCCTAACAGATCCAAGCGCTGCCGTTTACGCTATGCGTTTACATGCGTTTAAATACTGGTTTTCTTTGACAACGTCTTTTACAAATGATTTTTTTTTATTATTATAAAAAATGAGCTTTCTGCAACAAAATGAACGCATCCCAATATTTATTTTAGTTTTAAAAATTTAAATACATGCGTATTTGAAAGAAAAGTATGATGTTTAAGTAGTATGAAACGATTTTCGCGCATCTTACCACTACACTTGCGTTATACTGATTCGTAACCCGTTTTTATGTACGTATAGAAGGAACATTTTTTTTGGTAAGTGGTGCCTAAATTTTTTTTCTTCAAAAATTACTTCCGGTTTTATGCGTGCAAACTTGGGTAAATTTTCGAAAATTTAATTACTCTTAAGCAATATCCTCTAATGGTGAAATTTCAAATTTTTTTCCCTCTCCCTAATTTCATAATTTTTTTCGGGTTTTAAATATGATTTTCAAAGAAAGGTAAAAAGTGGAAATTTTTTAACAACGAACGAAATATACGGTTTTTTTTTAAAAGCTCTTTTCATTTTTTTTTGGAAATGAAAAAAAATATGAAACAGCAGAGGGAAGAGAAAACTTGGGATTTTACCATTGAAGGGTTTTTCTTAAAAGTGCTTGATCTTCTGAAGGAGGATGTTGAAATGGATAAGAATTTTTTAGAGATCTTTTATCATTGTATCATGGGGCACTAGCTGATTTTCGATTATAATTTCACCTCGTGCGGGATTTTGGCCCAAAAGGCACAAAATCCGGCATTTGTAGTTGGGTAGAGTACGTCTGAAAGGTGGTAAGGTCAAATTTGTTCAAAAACGATTTTTTCGATATTTTTGATTTTTTTTTGAAAGTTGGAGCCCTAAAATGGTATTGAAGGACGCGCCAAAACTAATTTTGAGTTATTTGAAAAAAACTCATATTTTGACCATAGAACACGATGGTATTAAGATAGCTTAGCGCCTGCAAGTAAAGACCTCTTTAAATACGTTTTTGCACCCTCTCCCCTTCCATTTTGGGGCTAGTGGAAAAATACCTACCCTATGACCATCTACGGGCATATAGCAAGGTATCTTCAAAATTTTACGAAACTCGGTTCGCTAGTTCTGGAGTGATGAGGCCACAAAGAAAACGGCTATCATGTATAGATGTGTAAAACCGTTAAAACAATTCAAATATTACACATACGCGAGTAGGAATTACAAAAATTAAATTATTTAACGCCATTGTATTTAGCTAAACATTTTCTTCTTAGAAAAATAAAAATTTTATTTAATAAATCTCAGAAAAGCAACTGGTATTCTGAATTTTCTTCAAAAATGAAGTGACGATCAATCGTGAAAATGAAATTAATGAATCACCCATTGAATATCATGTTGAAAAAATTGAATACATACTCTAGAAACTTTCAGTAACTCATCAAAATTTACCCCAACTCAAAATTCAAATTTGCCGAAGAGAAATCAAATTAAAATCAAACGTTACATGCACAAACGCATGGCGCG
>QBDW01005595.1:0-40221 GCA_003261595.1 Maconellicoccus hirsutus | reverse complement strand
GAAATAAGAAATTTTTTAACAACGACGAAATATACAGTTTTTTTTAAAAGCTCTTTTCATTTTTTTTTGGAAATGAAAAAAAATATGAAACAGCAGAGGGAAGAGAAAACTTGGGATTTTACCATTGAAGGGTTTTTCTTAAAAGTGCTTGATCTTCTGAAGGAGGATGTTGAAATGGATAAGAATTTTTTAGAGATCTTTTATCATTGTATCATGGGGCACTAGCTGATTTTCGATTATAATTTCACCTCGTGCGGGATTTTGGCCCAAAAGGCACAAAATCCGGCATTTGTAGTTGGGTAGAGTACGTCTGAAAGGTGGTAAGGTCAAATTTGTTCAAAAACGATTTTTTCGATATTTTTGATTTTTTTTTGAAAGTTGGAGCCCTAAAATGGTATTGAAGGACGCGCCAAAACTAATTTTGAGTTATTTGAAAAAAACTCATATTTTGACCATAGAACACGATGGTATTAAGATAGCTTAGCGCCTGCAAGTAAAGACCTCTTTAAATACGTTTTTGCACCCTCTCCCCTTCCATTTTGGGGCTAGTGGAAAAATACCTACCCTATGACCATCTACGGGCATATAGCAAGGTATCTTCAAAATTTTACGAAACTCGGTTCGCTAGTTCTGGAGTGATGAGGCCACAAAGAAAACGGCTATCATGTATAGATGTGTAAAACCGTTAAAACAATTCAAATATTACACATACGCGAGTAGGAATTTTACAAAAATTAAATATTTAACACCATTGTATTTAGCTAAACATTTTCTTCTTAGAAAAATAAAAATTTTATTTAATAAATCTCAGAAAAGCAACTGGTATTCTGAATTTTCTTCAAAAATGAAGTGACGATCAATCGTGAAAATGAAATTAATTTATTATTGAGAATCACCCATTGAATATCATGTTGAAAAAATTGAATACATACTCTAGAAACTTTCAGTAACTCATTAAAATTTACCCCAACTCAAAATTCAAATTTGCCGAAGAGAAATCAAATTAAAATCAAACGTTACATGCACAAACGCATGGCGCGTAATATGGCAATAGGATCTTGTGACGTCAAACTACAGGGTGCGCATCGCGGTACCGTTTTCACTGACGACAAAATGTAAAAATTAATTACGCTAGTTCTAATCAGCCGATTTTCAAAATTTTTTTTTTGATGCTCATTTTTTAACGTATATTTTCCAGATATTATAAAATTTTTAGAATTTAAAACTTTGTCAACTTGTCTATTAAACTAAATTTACCGTTAGATTTTTGAGCTACGTTGGCAGATTCTTGAAGTTTATGACTAGAGGAAAATTCGTCTATATTGGTATCGTGATTTTTATTTTCGTTTTCAACGGGATTAGAAGGTTCGTCTTTGTTATCATCGTCAGAAGAATCTGATGTATGGATTCGTTTAGGAGATCCGTTAGATATGCTAGTTTCAGCTTTCGACTGCATCGAGTGTTTCGATCGTTCGTCGTCGCGTTCACTGTCGGATGACGAAGATGGAGAATTGTTGCGGATTACTCGCCGCGGGCGTTTTTTAGATTTTTCATTTTGAGATCGACTACTTGTAGAAGCTTTTGATGATGAACTGCTCTGCGAAGCGTTGCTGTTCTCGTCTCGATGTATGTTTTTTTCGGATTTCTTATCGTCGTCTGAGCTATCGTTAGTGGTTGAACCGGAGGATTTGCTGGAGTCGCTGTGCTCTCCTTGGTGAGCCTGCTGTTCGGATTTTTTATCGGCGTGTGATTCGTCATCCGTAGTAGGTTTAGATTTTAAGGGCGAGCTGTTTCGAGAGGTTTCGTCGCGAGGCTGTGAATTCGAGTTTTCGGCCCCTGTATCGTCGTCCGATTCATCTTCGTTGAATAATTTGAACGATTTTCGTTTTTTTAGAGTTATTTCTTCGTCGGAATCGGACACTGAAATGGGATATAGATTAGAATATCGTATCGTGCGTGTTATTCGAGAGGACTTACTTTTGATGCATGAAGTATTACACTATTTAGACATATTCACGATTATATTCGAAGTATAATTATTTAAATACTGAAATTTCAAGCGAAAGTAATTCTCTATCAAGTTATCAATACGTATAAATAAATGGAAATAAAATTGGCGCGATCGAAAATTAAAAACATCTGATTAATTTTTTGACTTTCGTCATAATAAAGTGAAACAGCAACGTACTCGAATACTTGAATTCGAGCATTATCGTTCGTTGTCCATTTCAAATCACTATTAGGAGCTTGCATAATAGCGATGCTCTCGTTCGTTCGTTCTCTATCGATTCATTCGTTTTATTTGTGGTTTGTTTCGTTGTCAAAGTAGAAGGATTCAAGCTTCAGCTGAAATTTTTGTTTTGATATTCTATCAAATTTCTCACGTTCTCGTGATTCATCAGTTCCATGACTAAATTCTACTTAAATTTTCGTTTTCGCGAGTGAATTTTTTGCAAGTTTTGTTCACTATCGTTTGCCGCATCTAACCATCATCTGGTTTAATTGCTGATTTCATTTCGTCTTCGGTTTTTCATCAAATATATCGAACACCATGTCCGGCCGAGAAGGCGGTAAGAAGAAACCATTAAAAGCACCCAAAAAAGGTGCCAAAGAAATGGACGACGAAGATTTGAAATTCAAAGAGAAACAAAAAGAAGATCAGAAGAAATTGGCCGAAGCAAAAGCCAAAGCTAGTCAAAAAGGACCATTGGTTGGAGGCGGTATAAAGAAATCCGGCAAGAAGTGAATATCCTACGCAACGTACGAACAATTTGTTATACTTAATTTTCGTTGATTTATTGCGAGGTTTCTCAATGGCGTATCTACTTTCAAATATTTTTGTACAATTTTTACGTTTATTTCTGTTCCATTGTGGGTGTACAATTTGGTAATTATATCGATACGATGTATTAACGCGTTACTTTATTTTTGTAGTTCTTGAGAGTTCCCACGACATGTTTTGTGAAATTATTCGTTATAATTCGTGTATCAGATATTTTAACGATGTATGTTATACTTGATAATTTTTTCATTTGATTTCTTATTATGTAACGTTCAAGTGACAAGAAAATACCGACGGTATAAATAGAATTTTTAATTAAAGTTATGTAGTATGTTGCATTTTGAGATACAGTAATACTTTCGGTTCAATATAAAAGAAAGGTTAACAAACTGGCACGAGTATCAAAAAAGACTTCAACTACTTCTGTATATTGTACAAGAAAATGGGAACAAAACACAAAAACACGCAAGTGTAAAATAGGCCTTACAATGTAAAATTTATTTCATATATTCGTCTTTCTTTTCGGTTAAAATTTTCGACGATGATTTAAAATCGAGGAATAACTGCGACATTTCCGTAACATCTTCTTTCGTTATAACGGTACGACCATTAACTTTGGAATTCAACGAAGACGGTGTTAGAAGTTGGCATGCGTATCTATTGATAACAGAGTATAATTTATTATTCAAATTTGGTTTTTCGAAGGAAGCGTTCGTCTCACCTTAACGTAGATCTCGAGCCAATATCAGCTAATAATTGGAGAGCATCCGGATTCACGTTTATGCCTTCGGTTTGCGCTCTTAATTTTAATATATTTTCCATATCTTTCTTATTATACGGTAAAGTACGAATAATCAATAATCTATGGAGTAAATCCATAGGAAGCCCGTGGGCGGAATATACATCTTCGGTGCCCCTGTAATTCGTATTCGTTAGATAGTCGCCCATTTCGTTATAATCGATTTACATACCTGACAACACATCTTCCTCTGTTTGTGGCGAAAATGACAATCGGCGCGATGGGACTTTCTAAGGCTCTGTGTAGATAAGTAAACGTTTCGATGTCGAGCATGTGTACTTCGTCGATGAATAAGACACCCGGGACAAGTTCGGCTATTCCTTCGTCGATGTATTTATTCACAATTTTATTTATTTCTTTTCGTAATTTATCTAGAAGAAGAAATTGTTTATGTTTTGGCGTTGAGGTAATGTCGAGTAAACGCGTACCGGTGATTTCGGTTTTTTTCGATTTCATTAATTGGCCCATCATCGAAAGGATATCTTGGCCGCCTTGAGGTCGAGCGTTGGCTACGTCTAAATCGTGTAATGTGACGTCCTGAATGACTTCTTTTCTTTTGTGTACTTCTCCTTTGGGCAACGGAACGTATTCTTCGGCCTGTAAGTGTGATATGTAAATAAGCGAAGGTACGGTGTAAGTTCGACGATGGTTCGAACCTCTAAATCGAATTCAGTGGCGAATGTGTCGCTTCTTCCTTGACGTTTCACGGCGCCGCTGTTAGCTTCTATGTAAATCACATCGCCAACGTCGACTTTCTCTTTTTGCAAGGATTCGTATATAGAAGGGTCTAATTTCAGTTGTTTCGTCCCTCTGGCGGTTTTTAATCCGATTACGACGTGAGATACGGTTTTGCCATAGCCTAGAATGAAAACGATGGTGATGATGGAATATACAAGGTATATTTACACGTACCGCCCATAGGACTTTCGGTTTCGACTGGAGTTAATTCGGTAACTTCGCCTTCGTATACTTCCTTCACTTCTTTTAACCTTAAACCAATAGCTCGTCGGAAGTTTTCCATCAATACTTCGGTTTTTTTGATTTCTGAACTGAATACCTCTGATCCAACCATAGGACAGAATGGAACCTAAGAGCGATTTTGCTTCAGTGATGTTTATTTCATCGATATATGTACATTTTACCCACCTTGTTTCCTAATTCTTGCGATATAGCGAGAGCTATTGCGGTTTTACCGGTACCCGGAGGTCCTGCCATGAGGATCGCTCTTCCAGCCATTTTCTTAGTTTTTATCATATCGACTACGATGCCAGCAGCCTTAAATGATAATGTAATATCAAAATTAGGAGAAATTTAAAAAATGCTATTTCGACGTACCTCTCTAGCTTGTTCTTGGCCGACTAATCCGGAAGCCATTGGGATAGCTGCGCCGTTCTCATTTAATCCTAGTCCCTTGACGTGACTGTGGCTAGAAATTCGTTGCGTTTTTACGGTACTTTTTACTTCTTCGATTTTCATTTTGAGATCCTTTTTTTTAGGTACGAGATCCTCAGGTTTTCGTGTTGGTTTATCGATTAAACACCGGTGTTTTTTTCGTTTCTTAGCTGCGAAATCGAAAGTAGAGTAGGAATTTGAAAATATTAGCGCTGATGAATTACTTAGGAATGTATTTAAACTTACTTTTTAGCTGATTTTTAAATTGCCAATTTTAGATTTCAAATTCAACATTAGGTTTTTGATTTTACGAAAACCGCGTTTATTTATTTTGCGTCCAATTTGACTAGTGGATCGGAGCGGGGTGGATCAGTTATGTTAGACTCTTTTGGGTTTCCGCGGTGAAATTTCAGATAGCTTCGTCAGTGTTTCGCTCGTTTTTCACTCACAGAAACAGTGTTACCACCAAAAAAATTCAAAACGAAAAATTAGTTTGATAAATCGACGATTTTATATTCAACTTTAAAATTAGGAAATGAAACGAAAATGACGAATTGTTGAGAACGAGCAAACAGTTGTAATAATAAATCGAAATACAAATTATTTTATTTACATAACATGATTTCCTCGCACGATATTACAATTATTAGTCCTAATAATAACATTACAATAGAAAAATACAAAATACGGTGAATCATTTACACAAAAAAATAATTTTTTTCAAGTAATTATTAATTACTCATAACTTATTAGTTAAAATTCAATATACACGAAATTAACGTTTCGGACCGGAATTCCTCATAAAATTTACTCATCGTGTTTATGCCTCGCCCATAGTGTTATCACACTTCCAAGTTCCAAACTTGAATTCAAATACCAAGTTACTCTCTCCTTAATTTCCTGTAATAAAAAATCAACAATATTAACGGAGTGTAAAACTTTAAAATTACCGTAGTAGGCGCTTACTTATTTAACGGTATATCTGTATAAATAACGTTTTTTTTACGAGATCGAAGTCCTCGTCGAGTTTCACCGAAAGAGTTCTCAGCACCTGTGAAAAATTTTGGGCAAATTAAGTCAAGCGTAAGATAGGCACAAGTAAATTTTGGCTAAAACTTACAGCTATCGTTTCTAAATGATGAATCTCTGGAATCTCTGTTAAAAATAAACAATTATTTAGAGTTAATTCAGTTTTAAGAAAAAAGAAAGTATTACTTTTGCAGTGATATTTTTCCCGGTATCGATGTGTTTTGGTCAAAATTATCCTCGTCGTGGTGGATTATGTTTTCGCTTCTATAAAGAAAATTATAATTGTTGTAATAAAACAATGTAAAATTTTAAATTGAAATATTTACGTACTTTTTTTTACTTTTCCTCCGAGTTACTATTAAATGAAAACTTTCCGCAGGTATTTCGTTTTCGCGATTTGAACTGGAAGTGAAAAAATGAAATTTGTGATATAAGATAATATATTTTTAGCTGTTTTGTCATTTATACTTCTTAACTAAATTTATTTTTAATTAATCCGTAATTTTTTCCGGTACTTACTGTCGCGATGATGTGGATTTCTTGAAAGTTTTCCTCCTTTTTGGTTGATCATGGATTTCACTGTCTAGAGAAAAATTTCTGAAAAAAATTATGGTAATTACTAATTGGAAGATAAAATTCCATGAAATTTTTATGTTTGTTTAATTTACGTTTGAAGACTTTCTTCATTTTTACTATTTCGTTTATCTTCGTCTTGGTCTTTGAAGAAATACCTACAAAAATTCTCATTTTGAAAGTGATCAAACAGAATTCAACTTGGCTAAACTTACCTTTTCGATTTTGAACGTTCGGTTATATTGAAATTGTTACTAATGGTTTCTTCATTTAGTCGCAGATTACTACAAAACAGTTTTTTTAGTGTCACTTTAATGCAAAAAAGAGATTTTTTTCACACTTACAAATGCGAAGACTGTCTTTGGTCGGTTATGGGTGAAATATGAGTAATCTCTGCGTCAGTATTTCTGAAATTAATTTTAGCGATTTTAGTGCAAGTTGAATATATCGTGAGGTTTTATACCAGAGTTCGTCTCTTGGCAACCTACTAATTATACGTAAGTCCACCGAGGGCACAATAAAACTTACATCGAGGTGGATTTTTCCTTAAACGATACATCAACAATATCGGAATTCTCGATACGCGTAGAATTTACGGGTGTGAGCACCTTGCGCAATAATACCATAGGCGAAGAAGTCGGCAAGTCGGTGACTAGCATGAGAGGAGAAGCTGGAAGACTCGTGCTTAAGGTAGCGATCTGCGGCGAATTTCGATTACATCGCGATGTTCCGGGATCGGACTGACTTTCCGATTTTTGCTCCGTGACGGGAGTACGTTCTATGCTATTTTCGAGATTCAACGCGACGAGATTGAAATTCTTGCTTATTTTGCGATCTACGGAATGCATCGTTTGATATGTGAAGTAGGAGTACGAAGGAAAATAGTGCATCTTACCTCGTCCTGAAGTATTGAAAATATTGCGTAGTCCTCCTTTGCATTTTCGCGTGATAATTTGAGGTGACTGAAAATCAATTGAGGATTAAACGAGAAGTATTAGGTGAAATTTATAAAACAAAGAATTACTTTGGCCTTCTCTTCGCATTCTTCTACGATTTGCGAAAGTATATTAGCATTGGCTATGATGGAGGGGTTTTTCTCTAGAAATTTAAATATGTTAAATTTATTTCAAAGTTGTAAGAGTGTTATTTGTTTACAAACCTGTAGTGCCTATTTTTTGGTATGTTTTTGGCGCGGTATTAGGTTCATCTGTGAAATTTCGGTTTTAGAATATTAATTTGATACATATGAGTATTTTGTTTAGTGCGATATACTTACTGGTACATGAGTGTACCATGGTCTCTAAACCGTCGAAATTGATTTTCAAACTCGTTATATCATCAGATAGTCTGACTAAATTCGGTATCATAGAGTTCGTGATACCATTACTAATCGAAGCTAATCTTACCTATTGACAGAAAAATCGTATAGTGATGTAATCTTTCTATATTTTATATCCGATCTTACCCTAAGTATAGAGTATTCATTTCTCAAATCCGAATACGAAGACTCTACGGAAAGTTTATCTCTTAATTGCAAAGCGGAATTTTCTCTTTCTTTTTGCAAAGCTCTGACCAAAGTTGTGTTGTTTAGTTGTAACGATGCGATCACTGAAAATAGGGTTTTTTAGTATGTAATTGCGACTAACGAATTAACAAACTTACTCCTAGCGTTTTGATCGGCTAAATTCAACAAATATTTGAAAGCATGTTTAGTTTCTTGAAATTTCCTTCTCGCTTGAAGTATGGACATTGATTTATATAATAGTTCGGCTTTCCTCACCGACATAGCGGATAACTTTCGTTTCAAGGTTTTACGAATTATCATGGTTGAATTTTTTTCAAAAACATTTAATTTATAAACACAAAATAGTCGAGATTTTAAACGATAGAAATATTTTTACAAATTACTCAAAAGGAAATTAGAAAATAAGTCATAAAATCAAGAAATTTCAGGTGGATATTTTGAATTTGAATTTCTAACGTTTTTGGTTTTTGTTTACATTTTTTGACTTTTCACTGTTTCTATTTTCCGTTTTCAACGACAAGTTGACAACGAATTGTTAGAAAAGATGCCTTAAGGTGGGATTTTCAACTGTAAGAAGTGACTTCGTAATTATTTAAATTGAATGAAATTGATTTTGTAGTGATTATTTAATTAAAAGAAAATTAATAAGATGTTGATTTTTTAATAATTTGAAGAAAAGACTGAAAAATTGAGAAATAGTTGTTTCACCAAAGTAGGTCGTATTTCAAAGTCAAAAATATAAGTAGTTAAGATTTTGTTGGCATTGTGTGGCGCTCTCAGTATAATGCCCGGTTTTTTTTTATACTAACGAAAGTGAAGCACTGATACCATCCAAACGCTTGGAGATGTCCGATAGTTGTTCGTTGCTCAAAGTTGCTTTTTCAAGAGTACGTAAAATAGCCGAACATTTTGCCACTACTTTACTGTGACTGCTATTCTCAGTTTTTTCATGATCAGGTTGCAGCTGTTCAGATTCATGTGCCAAGACAGGCTTGAAAATTAGTGATTTATCATCTTCGATGATATCTTGGAATTCTTCTTGAGACATATTGTTGTCATTTTCTTTAAGCTGTGATTGCATGACCGCATGAATATGTTCGCAAATATTTTGTTTGACTGAATAATCGTCACATGAACACATGAGCATGTGCAAACATATTTTGCACTTTTTGCAAATGTCCATACAACACGGATTCGATTTTACGTGGCTAACTTGGTATTCTTGAGCTGGATTTGTGGCAGATTTTACACACCATTTTTCTTCTTCCAATATTTCAATATTTGCATTACATTCGAGTGAATTTTCGTGGCTCTGTTTTTTACGCGATAGTTTTTTACTTGGCTTTGGCTTGGCAAATTTTATTAGTCTTTTGGATTCCTTATCCTTTATTGAGCACATCAATGACACAGGGTTGTCGGCTTGTGGCAAGTTACACTGTTCTTTTATCTCCGTTTCAACACTTATGCGATCACTTTGGTCATAGATGGGAGAGCATTTGATTCCGTAGGCTTTCTTTATGTTGTATAAATCATCCATTTCCGTATAATTGATTCGATCATTCAGTGATGTAGCGTTCTGTCTAATATCAGCCAAAATATGACGAGGTGGTACACCAGCGCTCAACCTTCCTGATAACAAAATTCATCATTTATGTTAGATCAACAGAGTAGTAGTTGTGAAATAAAACGACAAAGAACACTTGCAATATGTCATTTTGTTAAAATTACCTGCTAAGAAATTTTTGTCTTCAATGCTAAGTCGTAATCGTTCTACTGATATGTCGTGTCCTAAATGAGTTGAACATAATTCCACTTTCACGGCATCATTCGTTGATGCAGCTTTGATCATCGCCGGACACGATTTCGATATCTTGTTACTACCAGCACTTTTCTCTTTATTGGCAGTTTTTCGTTTATTTTTTTTCCCCAAAAAGGACCGGTGACAGAAGTAATAATATAGTACTTGACTCTTTGTCTTTTTAGCAGAACTGGTTTGAACAAACATCGACGTCGTTTTTTTTTCGAAATTCTGTTTCCAATTTTGGAATTCTAGAGTAAAAGTAAACGATGTTTCAAAATACAGTCATTGAGTGGAAATGGTATGTACGTGATGCTGTATTCATTATCACTACAGTGATCGCAGTAACTTACCTTGAATATTAGAGAATTCTAATGTTTCTTTGGCTAGGGAAACGTTGTGTACGCTTTCGAGATGACGGTGATACTCAGAATTTCTACTGAAATTCGAATTACATGATGTAAATGTACACAGAATACGCCTGGTTTTATTCGTAACACCAACATTTCCCTTTTTCGACTCTGAAACGTGTTTTTTCAATATATGAGTTTTGAGGCTATCTTTCAATTTGTAAACATTATCACAATAAGCACATGTAAAAGTCATCGCAAAAGCAAAAAGTTCATTTTTTTTTAAGTAATTTGTATAAGCAATGTAAGCTTATATTGGAGGATAATATTAATATATCGCTGCGCTCATATCAGTCTTCAGTCATATCAAGTTATCAACGGCAAGCAAAAAAAACAAAACAATACGAAGTGGTTCCGAAGGAGCCCGAAATTAGCCGAGGAACTTCTACTTGATTCCTCTAATAACGGACTGCTCTT
This sequence comes from Maconellicoccus hirsutus, assembly GCA_003261595.1. Lineage (NCBI taxonomy): Eukaryota > Metazoa > Arthropoda > Insecta > Hemiptera > Pseudococcidae > Maconellicoccus > Maconellicoccus hirsutus. The sequence continues at coordinate 29,496 of QBDW01005595.1, read as the reverse complement.
TGTATTGCTATTAAACACCTAACTTTTGACCTAACACATTCACCTTAAGGTTCATTTTTGCTGGTTTTTGTAATTTCTAATTTGAAACGAAAAACGTGAATATTCCCGAAATTTATAGCTGAAGTGCAGTGTTACCGCGTCTCTCGAAGCCATGTTTTCATTTTATCAAGTTACACTCGAAAATTTATAATTTTTCTAACGTAGTAATCGAAGTTCGCAATCAGTTTTCTTATGCTTTAATTAAATTAATTAATTATCGTCTTTAGGTGTTACGTTAATGATTTGAATTTTGTAAGTGTTGCTAGTATTTTAGAGAATTTTGGGATAAATTATTAATCGCAAGTTGATAGCTGCTCGAAGGACTTTAGCTTCTGATGTTGAATTAATTAGAACGTTATTTGTTGATAGTTCCGTGTACTTATTCGTAGTTTCATTGTTGGTTTTTTTCACAACGTAGACAATTTGTGTACATTTGACACGTATTCTGTTTTCAGTGTTTCCCTCGTTGCGTAAGATTTGCCATATACTACAACACGTATGAATATGAACATCTGGTAGTCGTCGAAAACCGAAAGTAGATCATATGGCGGTAAGTATTAGAAATCGTGTGTTTTATAAGTATCCTCGAGGGTAATTGTGACATTTAAAATTTAGGATTCTAATACGGATCATAGTTACGATTTGAGCGCTTCGTGTAGCGACGCGACAGGTTATAATTGTTCAGAATATCTATCACCCGATAATTCCATGAGCGAGTTGTATTCCACCGCTTCGACGTTCTCAGATAGTAATTATAGTTTATTTATTGAATTTTATATATCGTTCGGAAATTAATTCGGTGTTCGTGTTTTATAATTTTCACCAAGTAGTCATGTTTCCCGGTGACGATGAAGATCCCGATTTAACGGAGTTTGATAAAAACTTACCACATACCGTTACATTACTTACGACGCAAGATGGTGCCAAAGTTTATGTCCTCGGTACCGGGCACTTCAGCGTTGAAAGTCAAAACGACGTTTCCAGAGTTGGTATTTTTCGAGTACATTTCATCCTCTGTATCGAATCTGTAGAGATTTATTGTTTCAGGTAATGCAAGCTGTAAAACCTCATATTTTAGTCGTCGAATTATGTCCCGATAGAGCAAACGTTATGCAAATGGATGAAGAAGCTATTGTTAAAGAAGCCAGCGACTTGTCTATTGGTAAGATTTCATTTCAACGTGTGAACGAATGATTTTACAACGACGTTGCGACGTTGCAGAAAAACTAAAATCCATTTTCAAAGAAAGCGGAGTCTTTCAAGGTATTATATACGTTTTGCTGTTGAAATTATCCGCCAATTTGACCATTAATCATGGGATAGCTCCCGGTGGCGAATTCCGAAGAGCGTTACAAGAAGTAATACGAATTTAACTAGTTTTACGTATTGACGAGTTTAATTGTGGATTTAATTTAGATGGCTCAGCTTAAAAGATGTTTGTTATGTTACGGCGACAGACCGTTGAGAATTACCATGAAAAGAGCTTTGTCTAAGTTGAGCTGGTGGCAGTCTATTTGCATGTGTTTTAATTTAATTTTCTCGAAAGCCGATATTAGGTAATTATTTGCATCGTACGTGTTACGAAGTCGTGTACTAAATGAGATAATTTTAGCGTCGAAGAAATCGAAAAGTGTAAACAGAAAGATATCCTTGATGAATTAATGGCCAAATTATTAGCCGATTATCCAGATCTGTCGCACGTTTTGGTCAACGAACGTGATATCTATTTAACTAATTCGTTGCAAATGGCCGCCGAAAAGCAGATACATGTTCCCGCCAAAGGTATGTTTTCAGTTATTGGCGAAAAATTCCATATATTTTTGTAATTTTGTATCTTAGGTCGGATCCCGACACGAGTCGTTGGTATTGTCGGCATCGGTCATTGTTCCGGTATCGCCAAATTATGGGGTAAAGTTTCCCAAAAAGATATACCGCCTTTGCTAATGTGAGTAACTATATTGTAGAAATTTGGCAACGTCGCTTTGCTATATTTCGTGGCTTAGATGCTTTATTATAAAGAAATTGTGAGGTTTCTCATGCCGGTCGAAATACGGCGACGAGGTATCTAGTCGAATGCATTGTTACGTGTTGATTGATTTTGTATCTCGGGTATTATACTCGTAGCGCTATTGATGACGTAAGCGATTACGTTGAAAAGGTGGGAAATAACGCGCTAACGTTTATGGTCATTTGGCCTTGGGTTTTGTATTTTTGTCCTTTTATTGAAATTTGTTCATCGTTTGCAAGTTTTATGAATGTGGGTTTTTACACCCGGGTTCCCTTTTGTGTTTTATCGCCGTTATGCTTCGTTTACCAGTTTTAGAAATTTTATCATTCTCTGGTATTTCTGTTTTCTATCTGGAGATATTGGAAGAGGGAGTGGGAGAATTTTTGATAATTTTGAAGTTTTAGTGGGGTTCTTCGCATGGTTTTTAAGGTGCTGTAGGCAAACGAAGGCACTGGGGCGTTGGTACACGATCTGTCATTGGGATGAATGGTTGTTTATGTGTGAGTGTGTGTTGATCTCTTTCGTTGGATGTTTCAAGTGCGAATTTTTTTTTGTATTTTCGTGATAACTTCAGTTGTGTTTTATGATTATGTAATGAAGGGTTTGGCTTTGTTTTTCCAAAGTGTTGTTTTTATTTTTCTGTATTTATGATCGTGCTTTTAATTTTTATGTGATCGGATTTTTGGATTTATGTTTTTGGGTTGTGTGCGGTGTGCAGCATCGTGTTCCATTTCGGATTTCGGCAATTTGTTGAGAAATCTGGCAACGTGTAAAGGTAACAATGCCCAAGGGCTGTGAAAAATATTTTTTTATCGGTGATTTCATTAACATGACTTGAAAATTTAGTTTAGTGGCGGATTCCCCTATCGCCTTTGATGGGTTTTCTTGCTTCTACGATATTTTTATTATTTTTTTTACGATTTTCCTTTAATTTGCACCGGGTTTAGGAAATTTTGCTCGCAGTGTTGTCAAGCCCAGAAAACTCGGGAGGGATTTTTTTTAGAGATTCGTATCTTGGAGATTTACTCATTTTCTGAGGAAGTGCTTAAATTGAAGATTTGTTTAAATTTGGTAGTTTTTTGAAACTTGAAAAATGAATTTGTAAAGTTTTCGAATTTTTCAAAACGGTAAAATTTGCTTTGGCTTTGAGAGATGTGCTCGCAGTGTTGCCAACTCCAATAAACCTCGTGAGATTTTTTAAACGGCGAGTTTTTTTTTGAAATTTGTGCTTTCTTTTGAAAATATTTAAATTAAAAATTTGTTTAGTTAAATTGACATTTTTAAAAATTTGTGAAATAAATTTGTCAAAAAATTTCCAAATTTTTCAAAACGTTAAAATTTGCTTTGGGTTTGGAAGATGTGCTCGCAGTGTTGCCAACTCCAGTAAACCTCGTGGGATTTTTTAAACAAGAGTTTTATTTCGAGATTTGAGCTTTCTTTTGAAAATATTCAAATTAAAAATTCGTTTTATCAAGTTTGACTTCTAAATTTGTATAATATTAAATTAAGAAGAATTACAATTAGTAGAAGTATTCATTTTTTTTGTAATTTGTGCCTTCTTTTGAATAATGCCCAAATTTGAAATTCAAGTTTGATAATTTTAAAAATTTTCCAAAACGTTGAGATTTGCTTCAGGTTTAGGTTTGTTCGCAGTGTTGCCAACTCCAGAGAACCTTGAGGGATTTTTCAATTGGGTGAATTTTTTTGCAATTTGTTTTATTTTTAACGAATTTTTAAAATTTATTGGTTTATTGATTATTTTATATTTTTTTAAAATTTCGAAAATGTTGAAATTTACAGTTGTGAAAAAACTAACGTTTGGAAAGTTGACGAAAAAATTAAAAAATACGTTACTTATGTTGATTTTTAAAAATGAATTGGAGACATTTTTGAAAATATAACAATTTGGGAAATTTAATTGCTTGCAAAAAAAGTAGAATTCAAAATTAAAATTAAAGAGAAAATAAATAAACAAAAATTAAATTGAAGCAAACTTAAGATGGAAAATGCTCAAAATTGAGTGGAAGATAATTTTTAAAAATTAATTATGAAAATCTTGGAATATTGAATTAGTGAAATTTAATTTTTGGAATTTAATTGAAATTTGAAAAAATGTTGTAGTTCAAAAGGGGATTAAGGTTTTTAAAAAAAATGAAAATGTGAAAAATTGAGTGAAAAGGTAAAAACAAGGTAGAAACTCGTAGTAGGGAAAAGTATTAAAAAAACAATTTGCGAAGAATTGTACGAAACAACGCAAAATTGAAGAGAATCGACATTGTGAAAAAAAAAAGATGAGAAAGCTCGAAATTGAGTTGAAAATGAAAACGTAAAATTGATTTGAAAAATTTTCAAAAGTTATCGAAAATGAAGAGAAATTAAAAAAAAATGAAAAAACGTGAAAATCGCTCGTAGTAGAGTAGAAAGTTTGAAAAAAAAAATCGAGGCATGTATTCTGCTGCATCGTTCGCTTAAACGCTTCAATCGTTAGCTTGGAATTCGCTTGTCGCCAGGCGTTTCCACCACACTTTTTTTTTAAATAGTCGAATTCTATTTCTAGAATTCCGGAACCGTCTAGATGCGACGTAATAATCAAGAAAACGTTCAAATTGAGTTTCATTTTGTTGGGCCTGGTCGGCGTCTACTACATCGTGCCTGTGCCGAAAACATGGTCGTCGTCGTTGAGATCGGCGTGTCGGTCGTTTATCTCGATGGCGGGCGTCACGTTGACGTCGGTTCCGCGGTATTTGCGCATACCCACGAAACCATGATGGCGGACGACGTAGCAGACAATTACGATCACGTGAACAGCGATATATTCTACGTATCCGGCAGCATTCCGGGTAAAGGATGCGATCTGGAGTTGTTCGAATCGGAAATCGCGTCGGGATGCGAATGCGTCGACGATTGCGTAGACGCCGCCACCTGCCGATGTCTACGGTACGCCAATGGCGGCCGGCTCAACTACACGGAGAGGTTTCTCGTCGATGGTAAACTCGACGCGAGGGTTGGATGCGGCGTCGTCGAGTGTAACGCTAGATGCGCGTGTTCGACGATATGCGCCAATCGCGTCGTGCAACGTGGACCGAACGCTAATTTAGATGTAGTCCAGGTGGACGGCAAAGGATACGGCGTTGTTGGTAAAGAGATCATCCAAAGGGGCGAATTCGTTTGCGAATACGCCGGCGAAGTGATCAGCCAAGAGGAGGCGGATCGGCGTCGTAAAGGCGATAACGCGAATTATATCTTCACATTGAACGAATTCGCGGCCGGCGCCGAACCGACGCAGACGATCGTCGATGCGACTCGTATCGGTAACGTTGGAAGGTACGTTAATCATTCGTGCGATCCGAATTGCGTCGTTGTGCCTGTACGCGTCGATTCGATGGTTCCAAAATTGGCGATATTTGCTAGACGTACGGTGCCCGTCGGCGAAGAGATTACGTATTGTTATCAAGGCTCTAGTGGCGATGCAGCGAATAACGATGCGGCCAACAGGAAAGCATGCCTTTGCGGATCGACAAAGTGTTTGAAATATTTGCCGTATAATCCTTGACGCGGATAAAGGACACGTGGAATTTATCGCGGAGGCTCTCGACGAGGATACATTCCTTATGCTATGTAGATTTTTCCCTTGTTTTCGTTTCGAGTGTTCTCTTCCTTCTTTTCGTGTTTTTTTTTTTTGGTAATTAACTCTCTAATTCGAAGTAAAAATTGTAATTTATTGTGATATTATATTAGATTCGAGATTCGAAGTTTTTTTCCTCGATAAGTACGTTGCATTAAATTATGAATTACGCGTTGAATGGTTGTTTTTGTGGTGTGGTTGTGTTTCTATTGTTTTCCTTGTCTTTTTTATAGCTTAGGGATTTGTCTTGTGAAGGTTTCGTGGTGTAAATGAATGAAAAATGGATATTTAGGGCTTGAAGGCGTGAATTTAACTCGTAATTGATCGTAATTCGAGTTTATTCCTGTCGCAATGTTAATAGGCAACTTTTCAGCCAGGTGTATAAAGTTGACGCATATGGAATTACGTGACGAGTGCTCGATATGCTTGGAAATGGCGTAAAATAAATCACCAAGATGAGAAATCACTTCCAAGAACCTTTGGTAGGTCATTTTATCGGAAGAAAAAACACAACGAATCGTCAAAGAAATTCGCAGTTGAATTGCGTCCATTTGCCAAATATTGCTCGTTTCGTGGTACTTAGACGGAGCCAAGTTGCATCGTGTACCGACGTTTTAGGCTAGCGGTTTCGCGTAAATTCGCTAGCCTAAACCGTCGACACTGCGGTTAACTTGGCAAGAATCGCGCATCCGTCTAATTATCACGTAAAGAGGAGCTTTGGTTTTTCAGCTTGCGTCGACGTTCTGCTGAATTTATTCGAGTGTATGTTTGACCTCGGAAGAGGGTGTTGTCGGTTGTCTTTCAGCGGGTTTGTAATGTATTCTTGGTCTACGAATTTCAGGCCGAATTTTTTCATTTGATGAGTCACCAATAACCTGGAAAGTGTGGTTTATTTACGTAGCAGCGCGGAGTTTGTCACCTCGTGTTGATGGCGACCATTATGCGGAATTTGCCAAGCTTCTGCGGTGTCTTTGGGAGTTTAGTTATCTGACGGTGAGTGTTCTACGTTTTCCGATACCAGTAAGTTGTTACTTACCTTTTGTAAATCAGGTTCAGCTGATGGGTTTGGTAAACAAAAATGTAGTTTTCGTTGAGGGTGGGGGTGACAATCCCTATCACCGTTGATTTTTAAATGTGCCTTAAAGCTGTATGGTAATTCTGTTACAATGAAAATTACATTTTCAAAATGTTCTCCCCCCCCCCCCGCAAATTCCTTTCATGCCCATCCTACCAAAATCTGTAGTATTGTTGAAATTTCACGATTTTACTTCACTTACCTTGATAAATCAGTATCACCTGACGAGTGCGCTGAGCATGTCGATGAGCACCGACATTGGAGTATACGTAGACGTACTTATAATTATTTAAGATTTATCACGAGTTTTAATTTAACCTCCTGTCGTTTTAAAAAGTCCTTTCATTCCTTCTCCCACTTCAATTTCTTCCTCGTATTTTTCCTGATTGTTTCATGTTTCCCTATACCAATTCATTCCTCAAAGCAAGAAAAGAAATGTTGAAGAGAAAAGGAAAAAGAACTCGATACAGGAAACGAAAAAGGGCTTGAAAGTAAAAAAGACCGAAAAGAGGAGAGAAGAATAGGATGGAAAAAAATTGTAGCTGTAGGAATGGAAAAAAATACGAAAACGATGCCAAGCGGAAATAAAGTTGAAAAGGAAAGAGGAACATGTAGAAAGGAAAGAAAATGAGTCTCGAGTAGAGAAAAAGAGATGAAAAAAGTAATAAAAATAAATACGAACAAGAAAACGCGCAGAAAACAACAAACGATGATTCGTAGCGAAGACGAGTCACGCTCGTGCGCGTGCATAACTTCCACAAATCCTAATATCGAGATTTTCGTTTCAGGCTACCTTTTCCGGTGATGCTGCGACGTCAGCTTGCGAAATATTTCGAAAATGCGAACAGAACGTTTCGTTCAACTCGCCTTCGTCGTGTGCGTGTGGTCAAGGAACAAAAATGTCATCGGAATTCACCTCTAGACCAGCAAGATAATTAGTCATCAAAGGGCGTGCCATTATTACCACCACTCGACGAGCTACGGAGGTGGCGAGCCAATGAACGAGTTTCGGCGCGCGCATCTGTCGTAGAAGGAGAGTTACTCATCTTGCCGAGATGACTAACGAGATTAGTCTACGTTGAGCCGGCTCAACGTGGTGTGCATGCGAGCGCGTGGGGCGAGTAGCCAACTCACCCGATGGTATAGTTTGCTACTCGCATATAAAGTTCTGACATGAAGGCTATATAAGTAAGTTTTCAAATCTAGGGCAAAATGGGTGGGTGGGGGAGGTGGTGGCCCGATTTTTTCGTGTTGCTCAAGAATTTTATGGATTTTTCCCCGGTTAACAATTTTAAATTTTGGTAAGGGGAAAGTGTCCCCGGTATAGTAGCTTAATATTGAAAATAATTTCTGTTAGGGGATGTGTCCCCCGTATAGTAGCTTAATGTTAAAGGTTAGATATTGGGAAAAATGATATGGTATAGTTTACTACTCGCATATAAAGTTACGGCATGAAGGCTATATAAGTAAGTTTTCAAATCTAGGGCAAATAGGGTGGGCGGGGTTTTATGATTTTCAATTTTTTGCTGTTCACGAATTTGATAGATTTTATGTGATATTGTCAAATATACTTTTGTTTTTTTGTTAAGAATTTTTATTTTGAATGTCTCTCCTTGTTGACAATTTTAATCTTGTTAAGGGGAAAGTGTCCCCGGTATAGTAGCTTAATATTGAAAATAATTTCTGTTAGGGGAATGTGTCCCCCGTACAGTAGCTTAATGCTTGTTAAGAAAATTGAATTTTGTTAAGGGGAGAGTGTCCCCTGATAAGAAGATTAATTTTGTTGAGGGGAGAGTGTCCCCCGTAAAGAAGATTATATCTTGTTTAGTTCTAAACATTTCCGATAGATCGCAGCACTAGTACTTTTTTTTAAATAAAAAACGTAAAAATTGACTAAAAATTTAATAAAAAGAGCGTCCGGTTCAATACCACAAGTCCTCGAGGAAATTTTCGTGGAAAAGAGGGGAAGGAAAGAAATTAGGAAATGAGAAAAGGAGGACAAACTTTAAACTTCTGGAAAGGAGAGAAAACAGGAAAGGAATGACAGAAAAGGAAAAAATTGTGGAAAAATGAACGCAGAAAGATGGGTAAAAGGAACATGAATCATGAAAGTAAAGGAAAGACGAACAAGGAAAAAGAGAAATACTAATAACAACCTAACAATATAACTAACAGTAATACTAAAACTACTAATATCTAATTTACAGAAAACAAGAGAGTGAAAACATCATTAAAAACGATAAATAAAATTGACGAGCAATTCAAGTCCCGATATTCAATTCACCCAAGCGTGTATTTGAAATATCCAACCAATAGAATGCTTCTGAAGCGTTCTCCAAGGACACTTGGCAAACCAGATAATCCTGCGGACAAACAAAAATACATTAACGCACATATTCGAAATATCCGATCAACAGAATTCTTCTAAAGTATTCTTCTCGGAGCAAAAACGCTTAGTAAACCAGATAACGTGAGAACATGCACAAAATAACACTTGTGGTAACTGAATTTCTGAACATAAATATTAAAATAATCACAAGGATACGTAAACTTACGAGGAATTTCATTACTACATACAAGGCACAGTTCCACACATGGAAAAACCATTCTTCAGCAAACACCCAACAAAAGGCAACGAGAAGTGCGTAGGCACGTGAACTTCTTCCTTCGACGGCCGCAAAAAAACTAAACGAATCGAAACGCCAGTCAGGAATGAATATACGAAAAGCAGCGACCTGCAACGCCCAAAGAAGGCATAAGCACATCTGAACGATGAATCATACGAAATTCCTTGCTTCCAAATATCAAACAATGACATTAAAATTTCGATACGTAAATCCCCGTTCGAAAACATCCCAACGATGCCATATCAACCAGAAAATCAACACAGAACTAAGTCCTTATCTGTTTTGTATTGTGGGCTTCTGCGACGTGTGACTGGGGCAGATAAAACGTAAGAGAAGCTTCTAGAGTTCTGGAGTCTCCAGAGCGATTTCCAATTCCTCCAGAACTTTCAAAATGCCCGAGAAGCCATATTACAAGACTGATCAGCTCTGAGACCTCAACTGTCGCTTGTATTTCACATCATTAAGCCGTTCTGGAGGCTCCAGCATAATTCCAATTTTCTCCAGGATTTTCAACATATCACAGAAATCGTTTTTGTCCATTCAAGTAAAGAAATTCGTGCTTTTCGCTTACTCTCAAACCGCTTCAACCAAATTATCCACATTTCTGGAGAATTCCAGGAGACCACCCCCGAAGATATTTTTCCCAATGTTTTTCAATCAATGGGAAACGCAATTCCAAAATATCTTGTGGATTAGTCGGCTGAAATTATCTATAAATTTATCCAAATTTCTGGAAAATTCCAGCGTAAAATTTTCCGACTGGTTTCTCCATAGAAAAAGTAATCTTGAAATATTTTGCAAATCAACCTGTTGCAGTTTTCTGGAATGTTTGTAAATTTTAGTGAAGTTGGTCGAGAATAAGCGGGAAGTGAATCTGAGGCATTATCAAGCCGTTCTGGAATCTCCAGCGTAATTTTTTCCAGTTCCTCTGGAACTTCTATAACGCCCCAAAAGCCGTGTTACAAGACTGATTAGCTCTAAACCCTTAACTGTCGCTTTAATTTCGTATAATTAAGACATTCTGGAGGCTGCAGCGCAATTCCCATTTTTCCAGGATTTTCAACATGATCCCGAAATTGTTTTTTATTGACTCGAATAGCCAAAACCCTGCTTCTCGATTTAGTAAGCTATTCTGGAGGCTCCAGAGAAATTCGCATTTTCTCCTGGATTTTCAACATGCTTCCAAAAATATTTTGTATTGACTCGAATAGCGAAAACCCTACTTCTCGATTTATTGAGCCGTTCTGGAGGCTCCAACGTAATTCACGTTTTCTCCAGGATTGTTTTCTACCTACCCGAATAGCGAAAACCCTGCTTCTAGCTTATTTTCAGATCGATTCAACCAAATTATCCATATTTCTGAAAAATTCCATAATCCCACCCGAAAAGAAATTTTTCTCAATAGTATTATTATTCGATGGAAAACGCAATTCCACAAATATCTTGTAATTTAACCGGCTATTCTCCAAGTTTCTGGAAAATTCCAGTAGACTACATGACAGAAATATTCCTACTGGAATCCAAGCCATCTCAAGAGTACTCCTGTTCCGCATATCAATAATAGGTCATCGACACCCACAAAACCATGACTCTTCCGAGCCCCTGAACCGCAAACAAATATCGATCTCGATGGAAACCTCCGCCAAAACAACGTCGCCAAAAGTAACTACAATTTTCCACTTTCATGTGCCTTTTAATACGATACCGTACGTCTCAAAAATTACGCCTTCGATTTCCGCTTTCCTGTCAACGGACACAATTCCACATACACACATGATTGATAGCACGACCTCGTGTGCAAACACTGAGAAAAGAAAAAAAACCTTCAACGAAAGTACCCACTAAACTGAATCGATGTACGTTTCCTCAATGAATGAACTCCTCGATGCTCGAGCACCGAAAAAAAAAACCACCCATAAGGTATACTTTATCTATTAGTGAAACCATTAATTGATATTGATAAAGCAATTACACGCCATTAATGGGGAAAAAACTCCAACCAATAAACTACATGTCAAGTATACCATGAACACGGAACCTATAAGTGGTCACGGATTGATAAAAAATTATACCTTTATCGTTTGCCCCTCCCCTTGTTCGGTAGTTTTTTCCAAACAACGTAAAATTCTAATAGCGACGTATTTATTATTAAGAACATAGGTTAAAGCGAGCGCGTTTGACAGTGAAATAATATGTCATCTCTATTTAAGTTTACAAGTAGGACAGTACAAGTGAACCGCACCTATCATTCTACCATGCAAACTGGTTTACCGGCGCGCTTTCCACCAAAAGATTCCTCGAAAATTTATCATCGTATTAACGATAAAAAGTAAAATTTAGTATCAAGGCCATCCTCGTGTACTACGACATTCACCTCCGAGCTGTTTACCAAAAACAAAACCCAATCTAAAACTAGGTAAACGTGTATGTGGGTGCTACAGGTTAATGGTTTTTTTTTTTACTTCTCCCTTTCCCAAAACACCGTTGCTTACGTAAGCCGGCGTTTTTACGGGCTCCCAAATACCTTCCCTTCGGCGGTGAATAAGACTTGAAACGCGATAAAAGCAGTGGTATCGGAGTTGTACGGTGGACCAAAAACAATAATCCAGTAAAAAAATAGAAAAAGTGTAAAAGCTAAAAAAGAATAGAGAAAGAATAAAAGAGTGATAAAAGGTTGAATGATTTAAAATAAAATTGGATAAAAATTAATAAAAAGCGAGAAATCGAAGAAGAGTATGAAAAAGTTGCATATACAGCTCAAAAAATCACGCAAAAAGTACGTTTTAGTTCTTATTTTAGTGATGTTTTTCTCTATGTAACAAAGAGCTAAAATCAGAACTAAAAACTGCAAATTTGGTGAACATTACAGCTATACTTTTTAGTGATATTTCGGAGAGAGAGAAAATTGCAGGAAGAACTAAAAAGTTGCAATTTGGGCGATCAGTGGAGCTCTAATTTTAGTGATTTTCCAGAGAAAAAAATCATTAAAATTAGAGCTCTCACTAAAATTAGAGCTCCAATGATCACCAAATTTGCAACTTTTTAGTTCTTCTTGCGATTTTGTTACAAAGAGGCAAAACGTGCTGTTTCAGTGGTTTTTTTAAGCTCTACAAGAAGAACTAAAAAGTTGTAAATTTGGTGATCATTATAGCTCTAATTTTAGCGATTTTTATCTCTGAACCATCACTAAAATCAGAGCTCCAAAGATCACCAAATTTGCAACATTTTAGTTCTTCTTGCAATTTTGTTACAGAAAGCAAAATATCACTAAAAGAAGAGCTAAAACGTTGCAAATTCGGTGATCATTGGAGCTCTATTTTTAGTGATTTTTCTCTCAGAACCATCACTAAAACTATTTTTAGTGATTTTTCTCTCAGAACCATCACTAAAACTTGAGCTCCAATGATCACCAAATTTGCAACGTTTTAGCTCTTCTTGCAATTTTGTTACAGAAAGCAAAATATCACTAAAAGAAGAGCTAAAACGTTCTGTTCCGGTGGTTTTTTTTTATCTCTACAAGAAGAACTAAAAAGTTGCAAATTTGGTGATCATTGGAGCTCTATTTTTAGTGATTTTTCTCTCAGAACCATCACTGAAACTAGAGCTCCAAAGATCGCCAAATTTGCAACTTTTTAGTTCTTGCAATGTTGTTACAAAAAAAATATCACTAAAAGAAGAGCTAAAACGTTGCAAATTTGGTGATCATTGGAGCTCTAATTTTAGTGATGGTTCAGAGATAAAAATCGCTAAAATTAGAGCTATAATGATCACCAAATTTGCAACTTTTTAGTTCTTCTTGTAGAGCTTTAAAAAACCACTGAAACAGCACGTTTTGCCTCTTTGTAACAAAATCGCAAGAAGAACTAAAAAGTTGCAAATTTGGTGATCATTGGAGCTCTTTTTTTAGTGATATTTCAGAGAGAGAAATATCACTAAAAGCTCTAATTTTAGTGATTTTTCTCGCTCTCCGAAACGTCACTAAAATTTCAGCTGTGATGGCCACCAAATTTGCAATTTTTAGTTCTTATTGTAGCTCTTTGTTACATATAGAAAACTATCACCAAAATAAGAACTAAACGTACTTTTTGCGCGATTTTTTGAGCTTATTTTAGGTACAACTTTGAACTTTTACACAACTACTTTTAAAATTTGGTGATAATTCATCTCTTACTTTAGCACTAAAATAAGAGCTCAAGTGATCGCCAAATTGGCGATTTTTTTTTCTCATTTTAAGGCTGACAAATTCAGGAAGATGACAAAATTAAATAAATCCCAAAACTCATTTAAAAAATTGTCACAATTGTTTTCAAAATAATGAAAAAACAAAGCAATAAATTTAAATATAATAAATATATTTTTTGACGTGATCCCAACCGCAACACAGTTCATGCCAACTATTAAAAACATAAAAATTTGCTCGTATTTTCATTGAGCGAAATCGAATCGCGACACAATAACCTTGTTTTCAATTAAACTCATCAAGTACAATATTCGGGCTCTATGTTTGCGATTTAAGTATAATAAAAACAACTTTCGCGTGTATGATTTACGTTAAATGATTAGTACCAGAGTATCTTTTATTTAGTACCTACGTGTTACATCTTCAGATATTGTAGAAAAGAAAAGAAGAAAAAAAGATGATAAACGTGACTCAGCAACGTTAATGTCGAAATAACTGAAGCTTGATTAATGACTAGAAAATAAATTCGTTTTTGTTCTACCATTTTTAACGAGTTAATTAAAAGCGAAGCGCGATTTTCGTATCGTTTTTGGACAGAATTCTCGACATGGGATTTTGTAAGATCAGCGTGAAGTCTTCGAGGTTGTAAAACAGTCGAGGACCAGGAAAAGCCAGCAAATCCGGGGCATGTGATCGATGACCCATAATCATCGTATACTTCCTTAATAACGATTGATCAATGTCTACTGGATACAGATTGTGACGATGAATAGACGACCCAACATGTATAAACGAGTGAAGGCAATTCTATTGGAAGCAAATTCCAGGGAAAAAGAGTAGACGCAAAGTTCTTTTAGCAGGTTCTTTATATATTAGAACAAGGAAAGTCTTCTACGAGTAGATTCCATGAAATGACACCGAGAACCAACATCCCTCACCTCATAAGACATAAGAAACACGAAAACGACTCGAACCATGGAGTATACCTCTCATGAATCGAGACCAAGTCAAGTCTGCTACCACTACGAGCAAGTTGCACTAACTGCAGTACCAACTGTCAACACCAGAAGCAGATTCCATCAACGAATAAACCCAGCACGAGTATAGAGATCAGACCAAACAAACCCAATTTGTGAGAATAGACCACATCCTTCAGGCAACAAATCAAAGGCAAGTCTGCTAGAGGCAGATTCCACAAAGACGGCAACCTACAGAAGGTTACATAGGTCCTCAATCTAGAACCGTTCATATCTTTATGACAAACTTCTCCATATGCTACATCAAAGGCAAACCTGCCGGAAGCAGATTCCACCAACAAACAACCTCAACGCATAAGAACAACCCTGAGGAAATCCACCCTGCATAGCGGATCATTTATATGACAACAAAAAGTAAGTCTACAGAAGCCATCGATGTACAATTCCAACACACAAGACTGTCCCACACAAATCCCAGCTTTATAATCACAATTCAAGACTCACCACATCAGCATCTTTTTCAACTCCAACATCCACATCACCATTGGATCTTCCTCATCAACAGGATATCACCATCGGTCCAGCTCCCACAAGCTTTTACTCATGTCAAACGCCTTCATCGATAGAGCATTCCGACCCAAACAGGAAAATCACATTCCGGATCAGCTTACGAAGGCGCATAATTAAATCCAAAATACGTGCGAACGAATCTACGCATCTGAAACAAATTAGGACATTGCGTTAGACGAGTCTACATATTATCAATAAGATTAATGCGCGCATAAACAAGCCTATGTAAATACGCGATTGCACAACATGGAAAGTTAGCTCCAGTCGAAAAAAACACCGACCGAGTGACCTTCCGGTAATCGGAGATTTTTCAATTCGACACATTGTTAATACCTCGGATGCTGCGTTTTGTAAAACGTACATCAAATGCGTTTTTTTCCGTCTCTTGTGTTTTATCTCCTTACGAAATCTGGTTCCGCGGCTTGTTAATTACCAATCTATGTTCTACTTCGCGCCATGGAAATATCTTACCGCCTAGTGTCATCGCCTTTCTAAAATCTATATTTTCGTTTATATGCTGATTCGCTCTCTCGAGTAGATTTTTGGGCCGTTCTTTTCACGGAATTTTCCTATATTGGCGGATACGTATCGAGTTGTTAATGGACGAATTAATCTTAATTGGATGACTAAATTTTTTTTTTCTAATAATGCGTATCTCCTAACGCGATCCATATCGTGTTTCGTCGATTGGGCCGCGCATCTGCACCGCGAAAGAAACCACCAAAGGTTGTGTGGTTTTACGAAGAGCGTCGTCTATTTCGTCCATTAGTAACCCGCCTCCTTCTAATGAGCGTCGTGACCTATTGTCGTTATCTCGCCATCTCGCATTACAAAACCGCGAGCTAAGTGATGTTTAATTTTACACGGGTTTTCGGAGTATTTACCATAATAAAGCCACTGTTTCATACCTGGATTATGTTACGGAAACAAGAGGGTTGCGGGAGAGGAGCAGAGGGAGTGAAAAAAATCACGAGTATCAAGCAGCGGATAGTTCAATTGAATAAATTACGAGGGAACAGGGAGATAGAGAGGGTGAAAAATCATTTTTCGAATACCGCAAAGATCAATACAGGAAATGAGGGGGAAAGTAAAGAGGAAGAAAGAAAAATAGATAGATTTATTAAATCAATAAAGTGAATATAACAATACAATAAATTTCTTATTTTCGGTCCATCCAGTACACAAAATTGGGTGAAGCGGAGGGCCATCTCTCCACTCATTTATCCACACACATCAAGCACAACACAAACAATAGATACAGACTAAACCATCATCCAATCAATCAGTTACAAGCACAAAGCACATGTAATCACAAACTTTTGAGCAAAGCGAGTGAAAAAATCACGAGTATTAAGCACCAGAGAGTTCAATCAAAGAAATAAAGAGCGGACGGAGACAGGGAGAGGGAGAGACAAAATAAGTTTCAAGCAGCAGAAATTCAATCAAGGAAATTAGAAGGGGCAGAGAGGAGGGAGAATAAAAATTCAGAGAAAAATAAGTTTCAAGCATCAGAAAATTCAGTCAAGGAAATTAAAAGGTGGCACGGAGGAGGAGAAATGAAAATCCTGAGACAAAATAAGTTTCAAGCATCAGAAATTCAATCAAGTAAATTAGGAGGGGCAGAGAGGAGGGAGAATAAAAATTCAGAGACAAATAAGTTTCAAGCATCAGAAAATTCAGTCAAGGAAATTAAAAGGTGGCAGGGAGGAGGAGGAGAAATGAAAATCCTGAGACAAAATAAGTTTCAAGCATCAGAAATTCAATCAAGTAAATTAGGAGGGGGCAGAGAGGAGGGGGAATGAAAATTCTGAGACAAATAAGTTTCAAGCATCAGAAAATTTATTAGCCAAGGAAATTAAGAAGGGGCAGGGAGGAAGTGAAATGAAAATTCCGAGACAAATAAGTTCCAAACGTCAGAAAATTCAATCAAGGAAATAAAGAAGGGATGGAGAAAGGGAAGGGAAAAGACAAAATAAGTTTAAAGCATCAGAAAATTCATTCAAGAAAATTAAGAGGGGGAAGAGAGGAGGGGAAATAAAAATTCTGGGAGTTAAATCAAGAAAATAAAGAGGGAACGGAGACAGGGAGGGGAAGAGACATTAAGTTTCAAGCATCAGAAAATTTACTAGTCAAGGAAATTAAGAGGAGCAGAGAGGAGGGGGAATGAAAATTCTGAGACAAGTTTCCAGCATTAGAAAATGTACAAGTTAAGGAAATTAAAAGGGGGCAGGGAGGAGGTGAAAAGAAAATTCTGAAACAAATAAGTTCCAAGAGTCAGAAAATTCAATCAAGGAAATAAAGAAGGGACGGAAACAGGGAGGAAAGAGGAAAAATAAATTTCAAGCATCAGAAAATTCAATCAGGGAAATTAGGGGGGGGCAGAGAGAAGGGAGAATAGAAATTCTCAGTTTCAAGCTCAGTTATTTATATTATAATGCATCAAAGCGAAGGTAATTCAAGGGAGAGCAAGATGAATCGACTAAGAAGAACTAGCAGAGTTATGAAGTATCTAAAACAGCACAGACTACTCTCAAAAAGATATGCAACACTTCTGCAGCATTTAGTCCACTATTAAACGAAAAGAGGCCTCGTGGAATTCCTTTCACCATTTCCTATGGTGAACAACTCATCCAAACCTTGCCTGAGACTTAAGACATGTTGTAGAGGGACCATCTTCCCATGGACTATCCCCATGTCGGCCTCCCTCAGGATGCAAAACTTTCTGCAGACTGGCATCAGAATCTTTATTGGTTTTTCCCGCACCTAATCCTGTTCGAAGACCGATTCAAGGCTTCCTGAAGAGCGATTGTTTCTATGGGCAATCCCCATGTTGACCTCCTTCGAGACACGAGACTTTCCACAGAATGGCACTACAGTCCTTCTTTGTTTTGCTGGTACCAAATCCTGCTATCCTGCTAAAAGACTGATTCCCAAGACTTGTTGCAGAGTAACTGCCTTCTATGGGCTATCCCCATGTTGGCCTCCATTAAGGTACAAGACTTTCCACTGAGTGACATCAGAGTCCTCCTTACTAGTTCTGCCAGCGGCAAATCCTTCTATCCTGCAAACATCCTTTACAATACTCCCAATTGTCTTTGTTTGCCTTTCAAGATAACACTGGCTTCAGCAGATCTTACTTTTTTTTACTTCTCGGGAGAAAAGAGCTTCATTCAATACATCCCATCAACATCCCATAACCTATTCATCAATCAGCCATCTCCCATTTTCATCAACATACTCGAATAATTACACCAAACGACTCGCCATCCAAACACTAATCGAATCCCGAATCTAGTTCACTTCGTATACAGCTTAATTTCATCCATCAAACCGACCCACTTGTCTTGGGGCACATTTCCAAGCCATCATAATCAACCAACCTCCGATGATTACATTTTTCCATCTACGAAATTCGACTCATTAAACAATTCCAACACCTCATCGCATATTCGACTCATTTATATTAAAAAAAAAAATCAAAAGTAAAAGCGATGTCTACACTTCCGAAAACTTAATACCGGTGAAATTGGTAATGACTCGAGTAAACAATTCACTCTCATTGGCCAAGAATGCCGGCACTTTCATTGTTTGACCATAATTCCTGGAATATTTACTCATCGCCGCGGACGCCGCAGCAAACATGACATATATTCTCCATCTTCCTCATTGAAAACCTCTCAACAACTATCTTATTGCTCGAGGTAACCGAGCGTTTCAAAGGACCCATTCACGTCCGATCATCTCTCATGTACCGATCAACTGAAAAGGGTTCAGCTTCGGGGCCACGATAACATGTAAACGTCGTCGCTCGTTTAGCAATTAAACAAATCGACGCATCTCGAGAGGGCATACACAAGACGACTCAATTTCCACGCTAAATAGAGATCCATCATAGGATACATGACTGTTAATCAAGCGCTGACACTAATAACACCTCATCCAGCTTCCAGGCGTTTTCCTCAGCCGACGTCTTCATTTAGGGCTTAATGACTCGGCTGGAAATCCAGCGAGTAACTACGGCTTTGAAAAAAATTTCACCTTCATTAAAAAAAAATCACTTCGGACGTGCGAATTTCAACGGTGAAATCCTTCTGTTGCCTGTTCGGTCCACGCCGTCGAATCATTAGGACGCCTCGGTACAATAAATCGCGTTAATAATCCCGTCGAGAATTAGCCAAAAAATTACACCCAAGGTTGATTCGCTTTCGATTGGCGTTGCTATATATTCGTTTTTTTTTTTTTTTTTTAATTCGATCATATATGGAAAAATTCAATTAACTTCGAAAGAGAACAAAAACGTTAATCGCGCCGGTAATAATAGGAAATACAACAGGTTTCAAATGACCCGTATTAGCGTTAAAGTAAGAGGAAACGACGACGGACGCAGCGGCTCGACGTGCTCCTGCGCGCCACCACACTCCCAAAAGACCAGTTTTCATCGACGCTTCTTCGTCGTCGACTCCGCGCGCGCTCAAGGAAGGAGGAACTAGAACCTAACCTCGAATACATGTGTTTTTTCATTCCGTACGCGAATTATCACCGTCCAAGACGTGCGTTCTCCATTACGTTTGCATCTCGACCCGGCGCACATACGCGATCGTCGCGATCATCCTTCGAAAATGCTTCCGTCGTCGAAGCATCTCGAAAAAATTCGCTAATCGGTCCGTCGCGCGATACGCGCTAAATTTTTCTCTCCGCCTCGGAATTCGCCTTATATTTTGATGATTTTTCGCGTTCAAATGTTCGCATCGCGTATACGCCGTGTTTAAGTATTCGCCCAATCATGTTCCACGTCGGAACATCTGCGTCGCTGATTTCGCGTCGTGTCCTAGTGCTAGTGACGTTATACGCCTTGGTGCCAGTTCGAGCGGGCTTTTTCGATAAAAGCTTCTTCTACACGACCGGTAACACGCTGTGGGACGAATTATACCAAAAATGCGGCCAAAAGGTATCCTTCCACTGTGTCCAAAGCAGACTAATGAATTATATAAATCACACGCTCGACTCGGAGCTACACATAACCGAAGGTATATACTTCGTCAAAGGCAACCATCGATTCCAAGTCATCGATTCAAACTCAATTTTCGACAACTCCACCAGATACCGCTCCCGAAGCGGTAGAGCGGTCGAGAAAATAGTCGCCATTACCGACAACCACGTCGAAAACTCCACCGAGCCGTTCACCGAAGAGCCGGCTGAACAGGAGTTCGCCAATTTCGTACGATCCGTCGAAAAGGCCGAGCAACATATTGAAAACACCGAAAAATACGACCAAACTACCACCACCGAAATGCCCCTAAATTTTACAACGCCTAGTCCGACGCAGCAGACGATAGAAGAGGAGGAGGAGCAACCTCAGGACGAAGGTTTAATGATAAAAAGCTTAAACAAAGTCACCGATATTTTATACGACAAGACCACCGATTATTTGTCAAGCCACGATCTGAAATTAGACCTGCCTCAGACTTTGTTCGGCGGCTCCAAAGTAAGGATATCGCCCAGAGGATACGACAGCGATGGCGGTATCATTATTAAATTGAATGTCGATCCGGCCGAAACTCCTAGGAGCGGAAGTATAGCAAAATATTTTCGTAAGTTTTTTTTTTTCTTTAAATTTCCCAGCTTACTTTGGTCGAGAGAGATTATAGGACGAAACCCCCTTTCAGAGTATTGCTGCTGTATCCATGAAATAAGGGATAATTACCTTGTGGAAGTATTCTAAACTAAAAATGTGGGAGACGATGGTAGAAAAAATTTTAAATGAAGTATAAAATTGATCGAAAAAATGCTACAAGAAACATTGCTTCTCTATAAATAACATCTTTAGTGACAACTACCACCGAACATGAATCAAACAACCACCTTGCAACGGTTATTACTCTGTGGAGGTATTCTGAACTGAAAACTTGGGAGCTGATGGTAGAAAAAATTTTAAAATATAAAATTGATCAAAAAAATGCTACAGGAAACATTGCCTCTATAAATAACATCTTAGTGACAACTACCACAGAACATGAATCAAACAATCACCTTGGGACAATAATTACTCTATGGAAGTATTCTGAACTAAAAACTTGGGAGCTGATGGTAAAAAAAATTTCAAAGGAGATACAAAATTGATCGAAAAAATACTTCAGTGAACATTGCCTCCCACTCTAAGTAACATTGTCACTAACAACTGCCACCAAGCATAAATCCATCACCTAGGGACAGTAATTACTCCATGGAAGTATTTTCATCCAAAAGCTGAGGAATGAATGGAAGGAAAAATTTCGAAGAAAGAACCAAATTGATCAAAAAAATGCTATTAGGAACAACCTCCCCCAAGTAAAGACAAAGCCTTGCAAAAATTGCCTCCCAAGCACAATAAAAAAAGGTCACCTGGGGACAATCACTCCATGGAAGTATTCTATACCAAAAAATGGGGAGGGGATGAAAAGGAAAATATCAAAGGGACTATACATTAGATCAAAAAAATGCTACAGGGAACGACCTCCTCCCAATATAGACCAATAAACTATCAAGGGGACACTTACTCCAAAGGGAAGAATCATGTGCAATGATTTTGGGAGGAAATGAAGAGAAAAATCTTGAAGGTACTCCAAAATTGAACGAAAAAATGCTACAAAGAACAATCCCCCCCCCTCGTACAAACGAATGAACTATCAGGGAGGTGATCATCTTATGGGAAGTATTCTATACCAACAACTCTAAAGAAAATGGAAGAAAAAACTTCAAAGTCGCACTTCAAATTAGATCAAAAAAATAATAAATCTCAACGATGGTCTAAAACTGATCAAGAAGATGTTATTGAAAACCATTGCCCCTAAACGCACATAAAAAATTACCAAGATGCCAATTATCCTCTGGGAATTGTAGAACATATGTATTCGATGAAAGAAATATCAAGTAAAATTCTGTTAACAACCCAAAGTTGATCAAAATAATGTAACGGAAGGTAGAAGCGATACAGACTAATAGACTATAACCAGGGCAGAGGAAGGGGGAAGATATAAACAGGAAAAGTTTAAAGGGAACTCGATACTGAGCCTGATACACAAATCAAAACCTACTAAAGGAGCGATTACCATAGTAGATCATTGCTCCACCTTGATGAAGTTTATTGCACAGAAAACGAAGACAATAATTCATATCTGAGGGGGTCAGTGAGGCACAGTGTCGAATATATATGATACTTCCAAATTAATCAAACCAACACTATGGGAGACGAGACCTCCTGGGCTTTTGACACCGTTGCACCTAATTAATAAATCGTCATGATCGTTGTAAACAGAAGACAAATATGATAACACATCTTTTGAAGGGGTTAGTGATGTTATTGATATTGTTTTGATTTCTCCCATCAATAACAACATGTAGCAGGACTCATGAAAAATGATAGATCTTGAATATGATAGAGGAAGGGAGACAGGGGATGGAGCTGAAGTCTAAAAAGGATATCCAGATCTTGAATATGATAGAGGAAGGGAGACAGGGGATGTAGCTGAATCTAAAAAGGAGATCCAGATCTTGAATATGATAGAGGAAGGGAGACAGGGGATGTAGCTTAAGTCAGAAAAGGAGATTCCTTTCATTTTGAACCTCGGGGGAAAAGGAGATCCAGATCTTGAATATGATAGAGGAAGGGAGACAGGGGATGTAGCTTAAGTCAGAAAAGGAGATTCCTTTCATTTTGAACCTCGGGGGAAAAGGAGATCCAGATCTTGAATATGATAGAGGAAGGGAGACAGGGGATGTAGCTTAAGTCAGAAAAGGAGATTCCTTTCATTTTGAACCTCGGGGGAAAAGGAGATCCAGATCTTGAATATGATAGAGGAAGGGAGACAGGGGATGTAGCTTAAGTCAGAAAAGGAGATTCCTTTCATTTTGAACCTCAGGGGAAAAGGAGATCCAGATCTTGAATATGATAAGAGGAAGGGAGACAGGGGATGTAGCTGAAGTTAGAAAAAGAGATCCTTTTCATTTTGAACCTCAGGGGATATTGTAGCTGAAGTCAGAAAAGGAGATCCCTCACATTTTGAACCTCAAATTGCCACTTCCTTTTTACTTCCAATTTCAAGAGCACGAGCATAAGCCATCTCCTCACCTCTGATAAAATTTTAGGGTTTCATAGGTATGATCATTTTTCCAAATAATTACCATTCTATTCTATATTCCATATAATACCAACCAATCCGAATGGTTCAGAGGTCAAAATATGCGATTCATCAACCATTAATACTTCCATTATTAGGAACAGTCAACTATAGAAGAACGGGGATTCCCTGATGTAAGAATAAATCTGTGCAAAGTTATATACGAACACGAAACCCATGAAGAGCTCAAAAGAAAATTTTTTTGCATGAAGTCTATCAATACATTAATTAGAACATTTGTCCAATTTCATGACATCAAGCTTTCACAATTTAAGCTCCCAAAATCATCTCCCTCATTTTCAGTACGTTCACAATACATAGCTCAAAGTCCACCTAGATCAACTGTCAAACATCCAACATCAATTCTCGCCACTTCGACGCCAAGTTTCAATTTCTCCTTTGAAATTTGGCCTGCAAGCTCCAAGTGTGATCTGAATGCTTTCAATTTCAACATCCAACCAAAAACCCGAATTCGAATCTAGTCCATATCACGCGCCAACTATTAATCTTTCGCCGCTACACACAGAGCTATGTTCCCTTTGCAAGGAGGCCACGCTGAGAAAACTCAGTTCGCGCGCTTTTCTATCTTCATCGCGTACCTCCGATTCCAACAGCGTTTCTCTTTTATTGATGGCACCGGCGAGCCAATCAAAGCTTATTTGTGATCACAAATAAGGAATTAGAAGAAACGCAAGCACGAGCTACACAATTATTTTCGTTTCGAGTCTTGTCGCCGCATTCGTCGTAATAGAAGCCCGAAAGATAATGACGATAATTCACTTTTATTTGTTATAAGTGAAAAAAAAGCGCGTCGACACGCGTGACATCGAGATCTGCTCGTATCACGATTACTTTTTTTTTGTACCCGCGTCGCGTCTCCGGCCGCTTCTCTTCTTCCAACGAGCACACAACCGTGTATTTGAACCTTTTTCCGCAAATATTACACTTCGCAATAAGGTTAACGCTCAGCAACAGGGTGCTCGATAATAAATCCAATATCCTTTTTTCTTCTCCACCACTTTCCGTTTTATAGCG
Organism: Maconellicoccus hirsutus; assembly: GCA_003261595.1. NCBI lineage: Eukaryota > Metazoa > Arthropoda > Insecta > Hemiptera > Pseudococcidae > Maconellicoccus > Maconellicoccus hirsutus. The sequence continues at coordinate 5,204 of QBDW01005595.1, read as the reverse complement.
CAATACGCTTCGGAAAAAAATCTTTTAATTAGTTCTACAACAGAGACGCGCCGCTGAGCGAACATTAACCTGTCGTGTGGGCGGCCACCTTATAGGCTCGCCGAATTAATCGATCAAAACGTTAATTGACGCTAGGGTATCGGTAGCTCCAACAATGTTTTTTTTTTCATTTTAATGTTTCATTTATACGAGACAAAGTCGCATACGTCGAGCATTAATATAACGTACCTGAATACTTGCATGTGTGTCGATGCGAGTGACCCAATTGCCGCCGAGAGGTTACTGTTATAACGTCAATCAGCAGACTGGCGTGTGTTTTCGTTACGATTAAACATTCTTCTATTGTACGTTGTTTTTTACATTTAGCCGGCTCCAACGCTCCTTATTAATTTTTTCGACATTAATATTCATAGCCGAAGATTTGTTACTTTTACGACCAAGGTGCTAATGGGCGTTTGTTTTTCTTTTTCGATAGGTTAATTGGTAGTTTTTTTTTGGGATTAACTACTCTTCCTATTTACTATGCTCAGTACGCTTCTACTTTCGCTAGTGTTTTAATATTTATATGGCGAATTGTACGCCATTTGAGAGTATATTAGCGAAACATTGTAGCCTAATTTCTTTCAGTTTCTTTTGATCGTCATTGTTTCCTTTCTACGGTGGTTTACTTGTCGATCAGTTCCAGAGATCTTTGGTTGATTTTTAACATTCGATGATTATCATATCACTGCAATGAAATATGTTGGTCAGGGACACCACATGTCACTATGAACGTGATGACTTGAGTATTACACAGAGTAGGATGGGTGAACCAACAAAGACTTGTAAAATTTTGGGAACGGCTTCACTGCAACACAAAGGCCACAGATAAGATAGAAAAGGTCTCCAGTCCATTGTTAAAGTGGCCTTTCCCTTTTACAATCTATGGATTAGATCGAATGGTTCAAATGCAAGAGGAATGAAGTCAATAGCAGAAAGGAGTAATGAGGAATACCAAAGCTGGTATAAAATTCATCTTTTAATAAACCCTCTTTTTTTGATATTGGTCACATCATCGATAAAGATCCGGTGGAGTCTTGGGCTCTTTGAGTATAACAAAAGGAACAATAAACTTTGCTAACGCTGTTAAACATGAGTATTCTTATATCTTTGGAAATCCTTAAATTTCCAAAATATCCACAAAAACAAGGAAAAAAACTCCCCTTATGGGAGGATACTACCTCATCCATCTGTTCTTCCGACAGATTCACCTCCAAAATCCACAAGCCGCAGACAACACCTGATCCACAACAAAATTAAATTTCGTGCAGACACGCAGAAGGAAGTACATCACCCATAGATAATCATTTAGACGCGCCACACCGTTTGTATTCTCCCAACAATACGTTCGTGGTCAACCATGACTAATTTTTTCATTTAGTATTTCTTATTCGACTATTAAATGGTGCAAACGAACTTCAACTGTCTGTCCACCTACGTCATTCTATGACATTTCAACTTCCAAATGCGGTTATTCTCAAATTTAAAAAAATGCAGACCTCTTATCGGCAGATTTGCAGATAATCCATTCTCACTTTTAAAAATTCAGACTTCTTGGCCTCTGCAGATAGTCCATATCCCATTCAACTATACAATTCCACGATACTATTATCTCCCAATATTCTTGCTTCAAAAATGCAGACTAGTTGTTCTCTGCAGATAATCCATGTCCATCAGCCAACATCATTATCCCACGATACTACACAAACTCTTAGCTGCGGTTATTCTCACTTATAATAATTCAGACTTCTTGGCCTCTGCAGATAGTCCATATCCCATTCAACTATACAATTCCACGATACTATTATCTCCCAATATTCTTGCTTCAAAAATGCAGACTAGTTGTTCTCTGCAGATAATCCATGTCCATCAGCCAACATCATTATCCCACGATACTACACAAACTCTTAGCTGCGGTTATTCTCACTTATAATAATTCAGACTTCTTGGCCTCTGCAGATAGTCCATATCCCATTCAACTATACAATTCCACGATACTATTATCTCCCAATATTCTTGCTTCAAAAATGCAGACTGGTTGTTCTCTGCAGATAATCCATGTCCATCAGCCAACATCATTATCCCACGATACTACAAACTCTTAGCTGCGGTTATTCTCACTTTTAATAATTGACTTCTTGGCTTCTGCAGATAATCCATATCCCATTCACCTAAATAATTCCAAAATACAGCAATCTCCTAACCGCAGTTATTCTCCCTTTTTCTATCTTCTGCAGACAATCCAAGTCCATCCACTAACATCATTCAATGATACCATAACCTTGAACTGAGATTATTCTTCACTTTTAAAAATTCAGTCTTTTTGGCCTCTGCAGATAATCCATGTCCCATTCACTTATATAATTCCACGATACTAAAATCTCCCAACTGCGGTTATTCTCACTTCGAAAAATGCAGGCTTGTTGCCCTCTGCAGAAATGCAGACTTCTCTTCTGTAGATAATGCCATGTCCATCCACAACATGATACTACAACTTAACTGCGATTATGTTCACTTCGAAAAATGCAGACTTGTCTTCTTCAAATAAACCATGTCCATCCACCTGCATCATTCCATGATACCACTAATTTCCCAACTGCGGTTAATCTCATAAAAAATGTAAAAAAATACAGACTCCTGATCATCTGCAGATAATCCAAGTCCATCCACCAGCGTCATCTTTTGATACCATTACCTTGAACTGCGGTTACTCTTACTTTTAAAAATTTGGACTCATCTTCTGCAGACAATCCTCGTCCATTTACATCATCCCTCATCAATACAATTTTCCAACTGCGGTTATTCTCACTTCAAAAAATGCATTTTCTATACTTCCTGCCCTCTGCAGATAATTCACTACCACCATCCATCACACTATATCGACAACAAAACCACATACCCAACCCTGCAGCTCAAGTTTACTAGAGCTTCCACTGTTTGCCAAGTCATTACACACATTCTAATTAAATTTCTAATTAAACAAACCACTCATCCAAACAACGATTAAAACTCTAACGTTACTATCAGCTTTTTTCCTTTTTCCGCATTACCGGGTGAAATTTAATAAGCTGTATTTACGCGTAAAAATGACATACCAACTAGGTTATTATTTCCAACCATAGATACAAATACGACGGGCGACAGGAAAGAAACGAACGGCGCGTAATGTGGTCAATTGTAGGAGGCGCGACAAGGAAATAGCGTAACCTTGATGAAGCCCGATTTAGCATACGATAAGAAAACCGTTAGCCCACTGGTAAAGAAAGCAAATGTCTTCGCCTGCAAGACACGAATGTGCGCGAGCCGTAACCACATATATCCACATCGCTTACACCAGCATTCTAACCTTGACACTACTTAAACGAGAAGGAATTAGAGCATCGAATATTTTCTGGACACCACGCCAGTGCCCCGACTTGTATCATCGAACGAGCACCGATTATAATTAAACCAGTTCTTTTTGCGGAAAGGCGATACTATGGTTTGAAAAAACTCAATGTACCACACGTTGCCGTACATATTATTTCAGACGCGTCCGCCACCGCGACACCGGTCACCGTTTGTTTAGGCGTCTTTTTTTCTCGTGAAAGCTGACTTACGTCATGGTGGGCGATCTCCTTCCTTCAAGTATTCGCGAGAATTTTTAAATTACAATCTTCGCGAGGCGACATTTTGCTTTCGTCGCAAAATCAACAATTAATTATTTCTCGGCTCTTGTTTACCATAATCCATCATTATACCATATTTACTGCGGTCTTACAAAAACCGCATACTGGTATACCTGCGCCGATTCATCAAACTTGACCAAGCTTGCGGTCATCATTATCGTTTATGCTAATTCCCGAGCTAATATAAAATTCCAGCGTTATTTTGTAACCATGCTTCGAACCACGTATATGGTTAATTTTCAACCATATCTACGTCTTGCATATCACCAGGAAATACTCCGCTATTACGAATATAGGTTAATTTTTTTCTGCCCTCGGAAGTACGCCGGCTTTGTATATTGACGAATCTATCATAAAAACCGATGGTATCGAATTACAACTTTATTACTGCATGACTTCTTAGTAGGCCACATGCAAAATTCAATGCTTCCCTTATATCCACAACACAAAAAGCAATCAGTCCCTCGAGGATCTACATTGTCATTTCGTATATACATTTCGTGATGACTTACAACACGATGGACGTTGGCAATCCATTGGCATAGTTTTCAAATTCTCATTTTCGTGTTCGATAGGAAAACCTTTTTATCGAGATTAACATCGCATACAAGTACAACGAGTTTCCGTGTTTCGCATCTCTGCGTGATAGTAACTCATTTGGATGGAATTAAATTCGATTTTGTTTTCGATTATTTTTGAATATCGCGTGCGATCTTCTCGGTAATTAAATTAATGTTGGCAGCTTTCTCTTGATAAATTTTTTTCATTTCCTTTGACCATTCAAGTGTTGTAGACGAATTGAGAAATCGAATGGTTTTCCTTCAACTGACCGTTAAACCCTATCATGAGTTGGGGAAGGGGCACATCAATAAAAGAAATTGTGAGGTCGTAAACAACAACGGGTATTACCAAAGGTCCAAGACAAACTTCCAAGGAAGACAAATTTTTTCATCGTTTCGCGATTTTCTTACATAAAAAAATAGAAGAATGCAACCGAGGAACTGCTTTATATTGACCTAGAAAAAATGTTTCAACCCACCCTAACCTAACCTAACCTTACCTAACCTAACCGCATTAAAAAAAAAAAAACCAAATTTCGACTAATTATGGTATCTGAAAATAAATTGTATTTTCATTTTTCTTTGAACATTTGCATGACGATCCGTTGTTAACCCTAATTTTTGAATTTTTCTTCACCAACATCGAGACAAGTGGAAACAGCAACCACAAAATTGGGACCAGACTTCTCTACAGCAGGAAGACTTCTGGGGAATCAATTCAACAACTACTATTCAGAGCAGTGTTCGGATATTGATTACGTTTTTTCCCTTTCGTAAAATTAGTCAGCGCAAAATTCCCCTTTTTTCCCCTACAAAATTACCAAAAATTCATCATTGTTTTTTCACAGAAATTCTTCATTATAAAATTGAAATTCAAGTAAAATTCGCAGTTTTTTGCTATTAATAAACTAAAATAAGAAACTGGCATTTAAAAAAA